>JBBPMA010000037.1:0-29182 GCA_038090075.1 Xanthoconium purpureum
CATTGGTATATGGTAATACCCCTGGCGCGAGCATGGAAAGGGAAAAGCTCAACCAGGTAAGCTAGTTGCTTTGTCAGGAGGCAGCTCTTAGTGACACAAACATCCTAAGACTCACTGTATCTCAAAGCATTGAATCCCATGCTATAAGCTGGATGATAGAGAAATATGAGGCTATGAGAATACGGTGAGAGGATAAACATCCCGCCTTTCGATGAACAACAATACTCACACCAACACTACTTGAGAGGAAACTAGGTCGTGAGTCAGCGCATATTGTGCACTAGCTATGGTCCAAGCAATAAGGATAACCAAAAGAGAGATAGTGCACGCCTAATGGAGGGCTTAACACTATGGTATCGACAGCAGGACTACGCAGTACCCACCAAGTACACATTGCGACGTGGGAATCGGGGTACTGTGAATACAAGGAATGTGCTGTTGACAAGGCTCCATACAGTCTTGGCAAAGTTCACAATGTTCTTCATCCGGTTATCGTGGATGCCAATGGTGTCTAAGACCGGCGCAAGATATTGTCTGTCAGTGTGATAAGCGCTGAGGACAGTCTAACAAACAGCAATCCTTACGAAACCAAGCTACCTCCACACCACTGAGCAGACACAGCGAGGACAGACGCGACGATAACCCGCTTGCGCATTCCTGGGGTTGAAAATACATCCTTTGAGTTCATTTGAGCAGATTTCAGTTCTGCTTCTAGTGTCTCCTTGATCTGAGCATACTCGGCCATGACGAATTCCGAGTTCTCGTCGTCTTCTGCATGATACTTCACCAGAATGGCACGAGCTTCGTGCCCTCTTCCCATTGATACCAGCCAACGAGGAGACTCTGGGAGGAACCAGATGAATGAGACTGGAAGTAGATTTGGAACTACTTGAAAGAGCGATGGTATTCTCCATCCCCAATTACTAGTCATGGCGAACGTCCCGAGGGTCACCGCGGCGGCGACGACAGCTCCTAAGAAGGGTCAGCTTAAAGACTCCCATAGACGGCCACCACTTCAATTCACCGAGATCGTAAGCGCCAACAAAAAGGCAGCCCATGACCGCCCGTTCCTTGGGATGCGAGAGTTCTTCATATACTTCAATAGCTAATACGAAAGTCCAATTCATATTGCCGCACCTCCGATCAGAGAAGAAGCAGCAACGAGACCAAAGATACTGGCGAATCCGACGATAAAACGGGCAAAGATAAACATCATGACTATTGGGTTCAAGATGAAAAGTGTCCTCAGGTTTCGGGGAGAGTCTATCACTTACAGTTTAGTGCAGATCCTTGAAGAATGCTCCCTACTATTGAAATCACGGCTCCGATAAATATCGAGTATCGCCTCCCGAGCTTATCGACAACGGAGGGGACAAACGGAACAGCAGCGATGCAGCCTAAAGGATACATGGCCGACATAAGACCCAATGAGGTGGAATGAGGGTGGCCGTAATCTATCGCCCAAGTCAATCGATTCTGACAATAACCAAGTGAACAGCTTACACTCGAGCCATGAAGGCACAGCTAGTAGGCCATTCGTCATGGACATGTCAAACCTTACTGTGTCAATACTTCAACATCGAATATAATGCAACTACTTGCCCACCCGTCATCTCCACTCCAACGCATGCCGGCGCCATCAAGAAATATAATTGCCGAAGATTGGGTTTGCGGTACCAGGGAACCTTGTCCTGCTCAGCAAGCCGAGAGACAATCCTGTCGTTGCTTTCTATTTCAACATGGCTTCCTACGGGTTGCCCACCTCTCCTCAGGTCCATTGCGATAGCGGTCCCCCCACTCGCAGAGGATGTGATGGGAGCGGTCCTACTGTGGTTCTAGTTGAGGGGCACGAACGCTGTATCCTCCAGATCGGGATCTTGCGAAGGTGTTGGCTATGTGTTTCGTCTGAGCTGTTCCCGCAGAAAATTTATTCCTGTCACACTCCCAAGATCTCGTGATCATTTCACGACGGCAGTCTATACCTGTACGGGTCCTAAGACTTATCGGTAGCGGCGCTATTCATACCAGTCCCCAACTCCCAATTATGGGGAGCAGAATGAAATGAAATATAATTCCCGATACGGTAGTAGTCGGGTCTGTGGGGTAGTTAACGGTCGCGTTTTGCAGGAGATCTGGCGGATCGGTTGCACGCACATGTTTATTATATTTGGACCACTTTCCTTCTGCGCCGCCCTTGTGTAAACTTGAATAATGATAATAATAATTCCTTTCTTGCCACCGGACGTTCTAAAACAGTCTCATAACACACACAGCGCACGAGCGTGTAGCAGTCGGGTCTATGGGGGGTAGTTACGGTTTCGTTTGGCAGGAAATTTGCCAAATCTGCATATGTACACATTTATTTATGTTCGGATTACTTTCCTTTCATGTTGCTCTTGTGTAAAATAGTAATAATTTTTGCAGCAACTTTGACAAATCTGCAGCTGTGCAGGATATGTTCCCCTTCATCTTCTTGTCCCCGAGCGCAGGCGTGAAGCGCCGAAGCAAGGGGGCGAGGGTGCTATCCGTCATACTGTACATAAATAAAATATAATGTACTGCCATTTAAAGTGTCCTGATCATGTCACATCAGCTTTAACTTTAACCCCTGAGTATACTTACCCACTAGTGTATATCCGAGTCCGTAGCGGGTGTTACCACGGATGTGGCGCTTTGCGTGTTATTAAATAATTAGTTGTCAGAGGAGCAGATAGCAAACGGGTTTGATTTTGCGACTACATATATACAATCACTGCCGAGCACTGCAAAATGTACCACAAATGTACTGTGTGAACATTGTGATAAGAAAGCTGTGTAGCAAAATGATGGGGTGCGAGCAAGAAAACATTTAGCGAACAACAAGACGTGACCAAGAAAGGATTTGCCGGGGTGATCCCAGGGGGAGGGGGAGCTCCGAGTCAGGTTCCAGCAAAGGTTCACCATTGTTGACATGCCCATCGTAAATCCAAATCTTGCCATCGAGACAGAGACAGGCAGAGAAGTGAAATCCACCAAGGTAAATTATTCCTTGTAGAACATAGTGCGCCAATCTGTGGAGATGCTGGACGCTGATCGATTTGCACATATGGTGACACAGAATTGTGTGGCACAATTTCAAAAAACAGTAATGGCGGCACGGACGGTTTGTCATGCCTGTACAGTCTTGAAAGGAGTGCAACAGCATCACAAAAACTGCAAAGACAGGATATGCCAATATAGGTAGTTGTATGTGTTGTCCGAGATTCCTTCCCCGTCATGTGTGTTGGGGGTCATATAATCCGATGTTTGTGAATTAAAAATCACATCAGACTCCGCCGGTCCGACAGAGCGGCCCGGGCCAAGCAGCTCACAATCCGATAATGCCATTTAGTCCCCTCCGCCAGTCTGCCAGTGCGATAAGGCGTGATCCAGAGATCGCGGCAGAGTCAGGTTGTAGATGTGATGATACAGCAGAACTATATATAAAAAACGGCGGTCAGAAACGGATATGCACCGGCACTTGCGAGTCACCGAATATTACAGAAGGATCAAACACCAAGCATGTTTGGAAGGCGTCATCCTGTGGCAAACAATAGGACGGTGACCGGGTGGATGTGCGTGATGAGCGTACATCCGTTGCTCGTGTTCTAAGTACTAGTGCACGAACACGATTTGTTTTCAGACGACAAAGAAAACATTGTATGTGACTAACCGGCCGTGTAGCACATGGTAAATCCTGATCGGAATCGTCTCGCATGAACCACCTTGAACATTTTGCTGATACGAAAGTGCGTTATACGCGCTACAACTGTCGAAGACCTTAACATGACCGATAGACTCAACGAATGTCCTTTCAATCGTCCTCCATAGCCGCATGAGTAGTTATCTCCCCATGTTCTAGCAGTCCCTCGAGTTCGGAATTTCTGAGGATGTCCTGATCATCCTCATACACTATCGACGCATCAGCAACAAAGAATGTTTGAGTGTGAGCACTCACAGAATGTCAACTCTTCAAGGGTTCGCCCGGACGTCTCTGGAAGCATGAAGTAAATGAATACAACCTGAAAAGAAATGCACAGGCAATAGCTAATGTCTTTTAGTATCCGCCTTTGCGAATGCAAAAGGCGGCCTACATGACGTAGTATTTCCAGCCTATCCAACCCCACCAATGTCATCATTACAAACCAGATAGTGAGTAGAGGACACACCAATAGCCTCGATGCCAATAGGATCCGCGAAGCGAGAAACAAATGCTGCAATGCGGCTCCACCATTGGTATATGGTAATACCCCTAGCGCGAGCATGGAAAGGGAAAAGCTCGACCAAGAAAGCTAGCCACTTCGTGTACTTCTCAATAACACAGATATTCTAAGACTCACTATATCTCAAAGCACTGAATCCCATACCGTAAGCCGGAGTATAGAGAAATATGAGGCTATGGGAATATGGTGAGAAGAGGAACATCCCGATGAACAACAATACTCACACCAACACCACTTGAGAGGAAACCAGGTCGTGGGTCAGCGCGTATTGTGCACTGGCTGTGGTCCAAGCGACAAAGATAACTAAGAGAGAGATAATACCTATCTGAAGGACGGCTTAGCACTATGGTATCGAGAGCGAGACTACACGGTACCCACTAAGTACACACTACGACGCGGAAATCGGGGTACTGTAAACGCAAGGAATGTGGTGTTAACAAGGCTCCATACAGTCTTGGCAAAGTTCACAATGTTCTTCATCCGGTTATCGTGGATGCCAATGGTGTCTAAGACCGGCGCAAGATATTGTCTGTCAGTATGATAAGCACTTCGGACAGTCTAACAAACAACAATGCTTACGAAACCAAACTAACTCCACACCACTGAGCAGACACGGCGAGGACAGACGCGATAATAACCCGCTTGCGCATCCCCGGGGCCGAAAATACATCTTTTAGATTCATTTGAGCAGATTTCAGTTCTGCTTCTAGTGTCTCCTTGATCTGAGCATACTCGGCCATGACGAATTCCGAGTTCTCGTCGTCCTCTGCATGATACTTCACCAGAACGGCATGAGCTTCGTGCCCTCTTCCCATTGATACCAACCAACGAGGAGACTCTGGGAGGAACCAGATGTATGAGATTTGAAGTAGACTTGGAACGACTTGAAGGAGCGATGGTATTCTCCATCCCCAATTACTAGTCATGGCGAACGTCCCGAGGGTCACCGCGGCGGCGGCGATAGCACCTAAGAGGGGTCAGCTTAAAGACTCCCGTAGACGATCGCCACTTCAATTCACCGAGATCGTAAGCGCTAATAAAAAGGCAGCCTATGACCACCCGTTCCTTGGGATGCGAGAGTTCTTCATATACTTCAATAGCTAATACGAAAGTCCAATTCATATTGCCGCACCTCCAACCAGAGAAGAAGCAGCCACGAGGCCAAAGACACTGGCAAATCCGACGATAAAACGAGCAAGGATAAACATCATGACTATTGGGTTCGAGATGAAAAGTGTCCTCATGTTTCAGAGTGAGTCCATCACTTACAGTTTAGTGCAGATCCTTGAAGAATGCTCCCTACTATTGAAATCACGGCCCCGATAAATATCGAGTATCGCCTTCCGAGCTTATCGACAACGGAGGGGACAAACGGAACAGCAGCGATACAGCCTAAAGGATACACGGCCGACATGAGGCCCAATGAAGCGGAACGGGGGTGGCCGTAATCTATCGCCCAAGTCAATCAATTCTGACAATAACCAAATGAACAGCTTACACTCGAGCCACGAAGGCACAGCTTGTAGGCCATTCATCATGGACACGTCAAACCTTACTCTGCGTCAGTACTTCAACATCGGATATAATGCAAATACTTACCCAGCCGTCATCTCCACTCCAATGCATGTCAGTGCGATCAAGAAATATAATTGCCGAAGATTGGGTTTGCGGTACCAGGGAACCTTGTCCTGCTCAGCAAGCCGAGAGACAATCCTGTCGTTGCTTTCTATTTCAACATGGCTTCCTACGGTTTGCCCACCCCTCCTCAGGTCCATTTCGATAGCGGTCCCCCCACTCGCAGAGGGTGTGATGGAAGCGGTCCTACCGTGGCTCTAATTGAGAGGCACGAACGCCTTCCTCCAGATCGAAGCTGTTGGCTACGTGTTTTGTCTGGGTCTCAAGGGCGCGTCCTGCACGCACTGCGTACTAGTAGTGATGCTTATCAGGCCCAGAATACCCGTTTCGAGCGTGCCTGTTCCCGCAGAAAACCTATTCCTGTCAGCAGTCACAATCCCAAGATCTCGTGATCATTTCCTCCGCCTGTTGATGGAATCGTCAACACGTGAGAGTCACGTCGTGAGAGGGTGCGCCGGTGAACAGGCTCCATATGTCCGCCCTGACCCACTTGCACACCATGTTTTGACCACGGTCTGAAGTGCTTCCAGAATTTCTCTTGCGTCATGAAAGGTTGCCGTACGTGTCCTAGATTTTCCATGGGTTTTCTGACTGGACTACTTAGTCGCCTCCGGAGCGCCGCGTGCGTGCTGATTGCCAACAGTGTCAAGAGTGTGGGAGCCATGGAGCAGACTTAGAACCCCGCTGCGCTGCGGTCGAGTTGGTGCTGGAGGACATGTGGCTGTGTCGGGGCTTGCTCTCGTCTTGCCAAAACTACAAGGTGTCCGTTCGATTCCTGATGGTCTGACATTCTGTCGACAGCATGGCCGATGGAGTTGCGAATCTCCAGGAATTAAAGGAAATGTCGCGATGCTTGAGAGAAAACGGTGTTCCGAGGCGGTGAGGCATGGCTTCATTCTCTTGTAGGTCCAAGATCTTGTGTGATTTGCCCTCGTTAATGCAATGTCAGATGACCAAGCCTGAATCAAGCAGACGAGCAGATTGGTGAAGTAGTCGCGTGAACTATTGATATTTCCAGATCACTGCATTCTGATATGTGGAGTAAATACTGTTCAGTGTTCTCAGGCTAGGACCGACTCGCAGACCCGTTTGCGCAGAACTTGAATATATGTCTATTGCAATTGGCTATATCGTACTGATTATGGAATGAGTTGTTGTGAAAGAATCATAGTGCTAAAGCGATACATCCGGGCGTATACAAGAAGAACAAAACGCTACATCATCGAAGGAGAAAAAAACATGCGCAAGAAATAGAGAACCAGTCAACGACGGTATATATCCCTCGTAATGTCAGATTCAGACGTAGCCCATCGTTGTTCGTATCCGCTCTGCGTCCGAGGCCGCGGGGTATACAAGGACGTGGGAGATGAAGGGTATGAGGAGATGCGAGGGTGAGCTTGTGAAGATCGCAAGCCAGTCTCGTCATGACGAGGTGTCTCGGGGCTCCGTATGGCGGGTCGTGGAGGGCTAGTATTTCTTTGTTAGCTCGCCTTCTTTCTTGAGGGGTCAAAATGCATGCTCACGCATATTGGCGTGATCCAGAGATCGTGGCAGAGTCAGGTTGTAGATGTGATGATACAGCAGAACTAGATAAAAATAGGCGGTCAGAAAAAAGACGCTGGCATCTCGCCGAAGCAGCTGACCTATAGAGAGCGGTAGCCATTCCCCGTTGTGCAGGAGACACAGTGCGGGAATGCACTTGCGAGTCACCGTATGCTAGAGAAGGATCAAACGCCAAGCGCGCCCGGAAGGTGTCATCCTGTGACAACCAAGAGGACGGTGATTGGGTGGATGTGTGTGATGAGCGCCTAAAAGGCGTCGATGTTTCCGTACATGACTCCGCTGGAAGATGTGCAGAGATGCGCCATCGATCGTCGGTGTTCCGACGACAGGCGCCGTACGATGGCTGGGGAGGGTAATGGAAGGGAGTGGAGTAGACCGATGGGCTTGGATGGTACATGCTTTGCCCGTAGGCGCCTTCGTCGAGGAGAGGCGCTGTGGCAGAGAATGGCGGAGGAGCAAGAACATCAGGTTCCGTTGCACGATCGTTCTGCACTGCCAACGACTTGGTGTCTGCAATGGAGGCAAATCCACTCGCTTGTCCCCACAAACGGGTATCTGCAGGGCTGGGCGGCAGGGGTCGGGGCACCCGGATGTTCTCGCTGACGGGTCTAGGGGGGCCTTTTGGGGTACCGGGGGCGGTGTGGATCGCAACGGTTTTGTTAGAGAGGGCCCGGTCTTTGAGTTTGTCCCTGAATGGGCGTGCTTTCAAGACCTCTGAATCGAGCGCTTGGACGTCGGCGACTTTCTGGTCGTGCTGGAGGGAGAGTTCGTATGGAGGCGGGGGCGGGACGTATCGTTCAGAGTCGCTCATGGCGAGTGAACATGGACGAGAAAAAGAGACTTGTGAGAGATAAAAAAGCGCCCGAATGCAAGCGAGGGGACATCTTTAGTATACCTCCAAAAGTGTACAGCTGACATCGCAACGTAATACAAGCGCGAGGATCGCGTTCATTTCACCCACGTACCGCTTCACTTATCTCCGGCTAATTAGCACTACATATATGTCCTCGGGGCTGCGAATCGCCGACAACATATTATGTGCATTTGCCTAAACTTCGATCCCTTCTTGATTCGTTCCCTACAGCACACTCAGATCGAGGTTATCCTCATCTCCAGACTACTCACCAGCTTCGGTAACCGTAGATATACATCTGTTCCTGATAGATGTACGTCAATCGTTGGCTTACACTCGCAGTCATCAATTACCACTTACCCCATCCATCCAAAGACACTAATTCCAGAGAGCCTCCGAAATACCTAGACAACGCTGTCAGACCTCGTTTCAAGGGTCGATACAGACATACGTCGCGAAAATGTTACTCATGGGCAACCCTAAACCTATCCGTTGGTGTGGGGCGATTCCGGCCTCGCTCTCAGGGTCCTTGCCCGCTTCAGAACGCTCCGTGTCCCTGAGTCCGACCTGCTCGGCGACGGTTGCTTTCACACCCCTGGAACTAGCCGTTCGCAACGCTACCAAGCGATCGTCATCCATCCTTGTCGCATTCCGGACGTGAGAAAATGAAAACAGGTCGGATGGGGATTGGATGGATGCCGAAGAAAGCCCACCACCTGCAAGTTTTAAGGCAATCATTTATCAATCCGGGGCACGGACTACTCTGACCTTGATCCGATATACGAACTCCAACATCGTTTTCCCCAGCTACGATTGTCGCACGGATAGGTGGCAAGGCGGTTGCGTCTCGATGTCGAAGCCCAGTGGCCCGCATCGCCTACCAAGAAGACGGATGAGGTCACTAATAAAGAAGCCGGTGAGAACTCACGTTTTTCAATAGTTCAAACAAGATGTATCTGTTTAGGGCTTAGCCATTTCACAGGTAGAACAATAAGCCGCGCTTACTCTAGATGTTCGCGTATATACGACAACTTTGTGTCCATATGCCCATCCACGATGACTTCTGGCCACTTCCTGTCGGGTCCATTCTCTTCCATGTCATCCTCAATGCAGTATGGCCGGTCTCGCAAAAGCTTCACGCATCTGTCCATGCTACTCTTGAGGTTGAGCGCAGTATAGATGATACCGACATGGGGATCTTGTGCTTCCAGCGAGTTCTTTCCCAGCGATTTCGTCAGTGCAACGTGATGTTCAGCAAGTACACGCCTTGATATGCGCGAAACCAACATCCGATGCATAAATGAATCAAGAGAGTCGGGAGGAAGGTGAGGCGATGCGAGCGACAGCCCGAGGGAGAGGCTTGGTATTACAGGAGCACTAGGGTTCGGTTCAGACAAGAAAAAATGACACGGGTGCATTCAATACGCACTGTTCGTCTAAAAGGTTTTGCAGAAATTCACAAAAAGTTTCGTTTTCAGATAAGTCAGTAATTTGGGGGAAGCGTCTGAATCTGTGCACGAATTAGTACTACCTTGAGGAGGAACAAAGGATGTCTAGAACTTTTCAAAAGCAGACCAATAGAGCTGGACAGGGACGGTGAACCAGATGCAGCGGAAAACGCGTTTGGATGGTGCTCACTTCGTATACCCTGGCTACGCCTTCCTGGGTGACTACTACGTATGGTAGAGCTTGGAGGTCTCTTATGCGGTGAGCTATTCGGACTGGCAGTTCAGTGCGGACATAGTTGGCACTCTGAGGGAGTTTATTGCATGAGGGTACGATGAGCGAACACGAAGCATGCCTTGATCAGCCGGTCTTTGTCCATCTGCCGCCCGAAAAAGACCTGGCATGGTATCGTTCAGTGGGAGTAGAGTAGCAGCAAGGAGAGCCATGTACGAGCTGTCGGAGGGTGAGCCGGTGAGCCTCCTTTGCGGCATAAATGTCTAGTTGGCGATTTTGATAAAAGTGAAGGGCGGTGGAGTAAGAACGCGTCTGAAGATGTGAAGAGAGTCGTCGAGCAAGACAGTCACTCTGCCATGACATGGTAATATGGTCAGAGACGGATGTACACGTCGTCAATAGGGTTAACCCGGCGTCGAGTCATAGATCGCGTTCACTGGCAAGGGAGTCGTCTCACACGCCGGCTATGGACAACTTTCACTCGTTCATAGGATACCCTCTGACCGCAATGCACCAATGATCAAGAACGCGGACCTGCGGTCTCGGTCTACTCCAACCCAGTCACCTCTTTGTTTCGTCGGGAGCCCCTCTTCACCTGCCACAAAGATCTCGTTTTCATCCTCTGCAACTTGCCCCTGTTCTCGGCTCAACCTCTCTTCCTCTTCGCGGTCCCAGAGCACCTCCTCCCACTGAGAATCACTAACTGCTACAGCGACCGTCTTTGCATCTCGTATGTTAGGCAGCACTGACAAGAGAAGATTGGACAATAGTTCAGATGTACCGTCGGCAGCTTGTGAATGAAGGACCGGGAGTGGGAGATACTCGGCCTACACGTCAGCGTGAGTAGACAGCGGTAAACATGGACCACATTCAACGGACCTCCAACAACATGCCCTTTACCGCACCCCCTGCAAGAATGACGTTGCCAACGCGAACGAGCCAGTCGTTGCCGATCGCAAAAACGTGACCTTCGACAGTGAGCTGCTGAGATGGAGCTTGTGCACGCTGCGACGAGCCAACGCTGCTCTGTCGGACAGGCATCCACCGTGCTTTAAGTTGGCCGAGCAACTGCTCCAATGCGCCTGGAGGCCGGAGAGTCAGGAAAGTCGTGCGGTAGTGCGGGAGATGGGGCACTTGGGAAGGGGGGCGGCCATCAGTCCCTTGGCTGGCTGCTAAAACGTCTGCACGGGATGGAGCAGCAGGGTCCTCCAAGAGCACAAAGACGTGGTCGTTCATGGTCAGCGCACACATGGACCGCTCAACATGGACGGAGAGGCCTGGGATAGAGCCAATGGTTGACCTGTATGAACGAACGCCCAGTGTCCAGCGTCCCCTGCTTTGACCCTGGGACGGGAATCAACATGAGGCTCGGTTGGTGTGGGTCGATTGCAGCGAAGAGCTACGAACGTGGTGGTTTCGTACGATGTTTTCCGCGATGAGCTCCAACCCCGACGTCGGTGGGTTTATCCATCTCGCCAACCTGTACAAACGTGAGCTATGCTGGTTGTTTTGTAGTGGGTCTGACGCACCCTGTAAAGCCCATCTTGGTTGACGTCGTGGACAAGGGCGTAGCGTGGGTATTACGCGCGACGCGTCCATCATGCCTCCCAAACGCAAAGCTCAAGACGACAATGCGACTCCAAGACGCGTAACACGACGACGACAGCAGCCCATCGCCGACGATGAGCTCAATTTGGTGTCCACAAAACCCCCATCCACGCCTGGTCCCCGGCCTGGTCCGCGCGTCGTTATGGACTGCATAGAAATCGTCACCCCCAGATCCTTTCCACTCACACCGAGGGGCAACGCCGCATGTGCATCCCCAACCATCAACGGTTTGAAGCTCAAGGCCCTCAACGTGCCGTCGACTCCTTCAAGGCAACTATATCCTCTACCGACTTCACCAGCGAAAACTATTCCATCAACCCCGTCTCGGGTCCGCCCTCCCCTTACGCCGCGCGTCTCTCCCTCGAAACTACACCACCAGCCCAACGATGTTCCCGTCACACCGAGCAAGCGATCTTCCCCCAAGAAAGGCGGTGGTCTCCCCTCTCCTGTCAAACTCCCCGGCGTGTTGCCCGCGCACCTGGTACCTTGTCTACGACTACAAAAACGCGCTATTCTGGGTGCACTCCAGTCATCCTTGTCACCCGAGGGCATTGACGACGACGACGACCTATCCACTAATAGAACTGCCTATACTCAGCTGTACAATTTGCTCCATGGCACGACCACCCGTGGAGAGGGTAACAGTTGTCTTTTGCTTGGGCCGCGCGGAAGTGGGAAAACCTCGGTAAGGTGTCATTATACCAACGGATTTTTTTGAGTAACCATCAATAGGTCATCGAACGTGCAATCAAAAATCTTTCAGAGGAACCGATAATACTTCGGCTATCTGGTCACACTCAACATAATGACCGATTAGCTCTGCGCGAAATTGCACGACAACTGTCCCAGCAAACCGGCAAGTCGTTCTTGCACGAAACAGAAGAAGACGCGGAAGAGGAACCCAACCCGTTTATCGATCCAGGTCCTACGATATCCATCCCGCCACCGTCCCACCTTCCCGCTTTGATATCCGTACTGCCCACTCTCTCCCGTCCGACCGTCGTCATCCTCGATGCTTTTGATCTCTTTGCACATCATGCCAGGCAGTCTCTGCTTTACTGCCTCTTGGACACTGTCCAAAGTTGCAAGGTGGGACAAGGCAACAATGGGCTGGCGGTCGTTGGTATTACCACCCGTATCGACACCATCAACCTGTTAGAAAAGCGTGTAAAGAGTCGGTTTTCAGGTCGCATGATACGAACTGCGCCTCCGTCCGATCTACTCTCCTGGATAAATATCTCGCGAGGACTTCTGAACACGCCTGTTGACAGTTCTAGCGAATGGGGTAACCTTTGGACTTTTGCAGTGCACGCTTTTCTCGAAGATCGAAAAGTCGTGGACACGATAAGGGACACGTTTGCATTGACTCGGGATGTCAGAATGCTCAAGCAAATGCTGGTAGGCAGCCATTTTCGTATCACTTGACAGCGGCTAACGGTGGTACAGACTGCGATCGTCGCCAATTTGCGGACAACGTCACCATTTCCAACAGCATTGCATATATCTGCGGCGGTTTCAGCTCAGCGGCTTCGCCCCAAGTTCTCTAATTTACGAGGTAAGGTTTTGTCGCTTTCCGTCGGATTATGGCACTGAATGTATGCGCTCAATAAAGCACTGCCCTACCCCTCGATCTGCCTGTTAGTCGCTGCGATGCACGCACATTCAGCTGGCCATGACATGATCACGTTCGAGATGCTGCATGATGCATTCCGAGAGGAATTCCGTGCCTCCTCGGCGGCTCCCGTTCAGATCGAAGGAGGCAGTATTGGAATGGTAAGATGTACGCGAGAAGTTCTCATGAGAGTACGTCGCACCGAGCAACTGCGTTCATTTCTCATGCGAGACTTTAGAGTTTTGAAGAGCTTGTGGGTGCACACATGTTCACGAGCGTCGCGGCACCGTCACCTAACATCGCGCCCGAGTTTGTGCGCTATCGCTGTCTGGTCGAGAGGGGGCTCGTGAAGCAAGCGGTGAATGCGATGGGGCAGACCAACGTCAAAAAGTGGCTCAACAAAGCGTCTTGATTTCATGTGCTGTAGATGTGATTATGTAATGTATGACCCTTGTCTCCGACCCTCATTAGCGATGAAACCCGCAGATCAGTCGGACCCATTCGCTGTCGACTACATCGACGAGTCGTAAGCCCCGTGCCGTTTCCACTCATTTATTCGCTGAGTTCTTTAGCCATATTGATGCATTCAAAACCGCGCTACAGCTCGACGAACACGACCACTTTGCCACCGCGTCCAGTCCGGGTACGCCGGTCCCGCAGAGCCCGCGAGTGAGAAAGGTCTCTGCGCTGTCGGACTTTGCACCTATCAATCTCAAAGTGAAGAGGTATTCGTTCCGTCACTGTCCAACCTTTCTCCCACTGATCTCGCTCAAGGAGGAGGAAGCGAGAAAGGTCTCCAGAGCACAGGCAAGAATGGCTGTTCCTTCTCGTAAGGTGGCCGCTTTTGGTATGCACACAGGTTACCCGTGCAATCATATTCATATACATCGCCGTCTGTCACAGCTGTTCATTTTCATCATCATCGCGGCGCAGTTCAGTTTGTACATATTCATTAGACAAGTGGTCAACACCAAGGAATGGCTGTCTGCATGTGAGTCGAACCGTAAGTCGTTACGATATTGCCTCACCCTCTATCAGGGAGGGGTCGGAAAGGGGAACTTCGCCGGCGTCTCCGTGCTGCACGAACTCATGAAGTAAGTCACTCAATTTGGACTCTGTTCGCTTGGATTTCATTATACCGTGACTGCAGGAGTGGAAGGAAGCAGCCCTGATCCTGGACAGATACTTGGATTTTCACGAGTGGAAACGGATTGACGAGGACCCCTTCTTTGATTGGAAGTTGGTCAGAAAGGTGTGAATGCTCTCACATCTCGCTGAGACACATAACTCCAACTCACGACCAGGTCAATCGGTCGCTCAAGATATTGAGAGAGCGGAATGACGTTCGTGGAGTGCTTGGAGTACTGGAAACGTGTATCCGGAGCAACTTTGCTGGCGTCGAGTCGCCGAGGTGATTACCACGTGATCCGATTGATCCGATCTTGAGCTGATTCCTTTTTGAAGGTTGTACAGCGAGGTCGTTTCTTTTCTTGTTAGATTGCCGAGACACGTCTAACTTCCCTTTCTAGACTTTTTTTGGAACCAAGAATTTGATCGAATGTGTGTCGCTAGTCTATTGGTTGGCTCCACTGACAGTGACAGTTATCTCTTTTGTCAGCATATCACAACGAGCAAGAAAGAGCTCTCCGCTTCGTCCGCGAGTCCGCGGAGTTATCGAATGAAGAGAAGAAACGATTTTTCAAGAGCGCAAGCACTAATCTGGGCACCTCTGCCTTATGTCTATCTGGAGGCGGGTCATTCGGTTATTGTGAGTAAATTGACTCGCGAAAACATCATTTGTTAACCGTTTGGAATGTAGACCATGTAGGAGTAGTGAAGGCATTCCTGGACGCTGGCTTGTTACCTCGAGTCATTGCGGGGACGTCTGCGGGCGGTCTTGTTGCTGCACTCGTGTGCTGCAGAACAGACGAAGAATTGAAACCCCTCTTGGTCCCCGAATTAGCCCATAAACTAAGCGCTTGCGAGGAATCGTTCGAGATTTGGATCAAGCGTTTTTGGAAGACAGGTGCGAGGTTCGACAATGTGGCGTGGGCTCGGAAGGTTTGTTGTCTCTGAATGGTTACCGCCTTTTACTCTTGATTGAAATCACGCCTAGTGTGCATTCTTCACGAGGGGCTCGACGACTTTTCGCGAGGCATATCTCAGGACAGGGCGGATACTTAACATATCCGTTATCCCAGCTGACCGTCACTCGTCAGTTCCGTAATTGGCCATTCGGAACTCCTCTGATCTCGAGTTTACAGGCCAACAAAGTTGCTGAACTATGTTACTGCTCCAGACACAGTCATCTGGAGCGCTCTACTGGCCTCAGCGGCGGTACCTGGTATACTGAATCCTGTGGTATTGATGCAGAAACTCAGGGACGGCCGCCTTGTACCATGGAATTGGGGAAGCAAGTTCAAGGATGGCTCTCTAAGGTTCGATCCCGCTGATTTGACACTGTAAGCTGTCCATTCTCATATTCGCTTGCAGAGTGGATATACCAATCCAAGCTCTTAATCTTTACTTCAATGGTGGGCTTGTGACCTCTTCGATATCCGCAGAGTGATTGATATTTCATGTGTAGTCACCCATCCGGTTGTATCTCAGGTCAACCCACACGTCCATCTATTCTTCTTCGCACCTCGGGGTTCCGCAGGGAAACCCGTAGCCCATAGGAAAGGGAAAGGTACGCTGTGAATGGTCTTGATGGATCACTGTAGTTGATGTAGGTAAAGGTTGGAGGGGTAACTTCCTGTTATCTGCTGCCGAACAATGGCTCAAACTTGAGCTCACGAAGAATTTCAAGGTAAGTGACACACTTGGAGCACTGTCAGCACTTGGAGACAAAACTTGGTTTACAGGTCATCCGAGACCTCGAACTGCTTCCACAGTTGTTGGGCCAGGACTGGTCGAGTGTCTTCCTTCAGCGATTTGATGGCACTGTGACGTATGTACCCGTTTAACAGTCGTGTTTCACATTTCACGCTTTTGTCAGGATATGGCCAAAGACACGACTCTGGGTGGGTACTTTTACTCTTACATCGTGTATTTGATTCGATCCAACCCCTTACAGGACTGGGTCCGTATACTAAGTGACCCGGATCCCGCTGAACTTCAGAGGATGATCCGAGTCGGCGAGTTGGTTACTTGGCCAAAGGTAGGGTCATCCTTCCGGGAACTCGTGCGCAATTAACATTGCCTGCAAAGTTGCACATCATAGAGAACCGGTATCGAATTGAGAAGGAAATAATGCTTGGTCGACAGACTGTCCGTCGTGCTATACAACGTGTACGATCGAACCAGACCCCCACCGATACGGACGGTGTCGTCAACGACGGTATCCCCCCGAAATTTCTGCCCGGAATTCGATTTCCAGAAATCTCGACAACCGTCGAGCCACCTTTGGCGATGGATACAGATGCGGAGAAGGCGTTTGCTAATAACGGGACAGCATGGTACTTTCGGCGCGGACGTCCCAATGTCAGTGATGCTCTGGAGTCGGGCATGTCAACGCCGGGTGAAGCTGGATTCACGAGTACCACGGACCCCCTCCGCTCCCCTGTTATTCGTCGCAAGTGGGCCTCGGATCTTCTCGATTCGCGAGGTTCTCCAGACGGAGATGTACCTGCTTCACGAGAGCGCACTCCTACTGCACATCGTGCTGGCGGCTCTGCACAGTCCACCTTTTTCAGTAGAATAGGACGGAAATCCGCCTCTGCATTGTCGCTGCCGTTTTCCTCGCCTCTCAAGTCTTCCAGGGATGTGAGAAGTAGAGAGCCCAGCCAAGCACCTAGTTCAGATAAACACGAACCTCCATGGAGCAGTGATAGCTCCTCCGAAGACGAGACGACCCCCTATGAACTCAAACATACGTGGGCAGCTGGCCTGTCGCCCCTCGTGCGAGACACCCAGGATGACTCTAATCACGGAGGGCCATTGCAAGATGCGGACTCGGATTAATACGGGACTTTACCATTAATCTGTACCCTGTAGTGTAGCCGTATAATTGTCAGTACATATGTATTAGCGTTCTCTTATACACCACCGGTTTTGGATGTTGGCAATCGGCACGTGCACGCGGCGCTCCGAAGCCAACTGGCGGTACGTACGACAACACCTTTCATGACACAAACTCTGCAATTTCATGAGCACTTCGGACCGTCATCAAAACATGGTGTGCGAGTGGGTCAGAGGCGGACATATGGACCCTGTTCACCGCCGCACCCTCTCACGATGTGACTCAAGTGTCGACGGTTCCACCAACAGGTGGGAGGAAATGATCACGAGATCTTGAGATTGTGACTGCTGATAGGAATAGATTTTCTGCGGGAACAGGCATGCTCAAAAAGGGTGTTCTGGGCCTGGTAAGCATCACTACTAGTACATAGCGCGTGCAGGACGCGCCCTATTGAGACCCAGACGAAACACGTAGCCAACACCTTCGCAAGATCCTGATCTGGAGGATACGGCATTCGTGCCTCTCAACTAGAGCCACGGTAGAACCGCTCTCACATCCTCTGCGAACGGAGGACCGCTATCGCGAGATGGACCTGAGGAGGGGCGGGCAACCCGTAGGAAACCATGTTGGGATAGAAAACAACGACAGGATTGTCTCTCGGCTTGCTGAGCAAGACAAAGTTCCCTGGTACCGCAAACCCAATCTTCGACTCTTGTATTTCTCGATGGCGCCGACATGCATCGGAGTGGAGATGACGGCTGGGTAAGTATTCGCATTATACTCGATGTTGAAGTACTGACGCGGAGTAAGGTTTGACATGTCCATGATGAATGGCCTACAAGCTGTGCCTTCATGGCTCGAGTGTAAGCTGTTCACTTGGTTGTTGTCAGAATCAATCGACTTGGGCGACAGATTACGGCCACCCTCATTCCGCCTCATTGGGTCTTATGTCGGCCATGTATCCTTTAGGCTGTATCGCTGCTGTTCCGTTTGTCCCCTCCGTTGTCGATAAGCTCGGAAGGCGATACCCCATATTTATCGGAGCCGTGATTTCAATAGTAGGAAGCATTCTTCAAGGGTCTGCACTAAACTGTAAGTGAAAGACCACTCTGAAACCTGAGGACACTTTTCATCTCGAACCCAATAGTCATGATGTTTATCCTTGCTCGTTTTATTATCGGATTTGCCAGTGTCTTTGGTCTCGTTGCTGCTTCTTCTCTGATCGGAGGTGCGGCAATATGAATTGAACTTTCGTATTAGCTATTGAAGTATATAAAGAACTCTCGCATCCCAAGGAACGGGCGGTCATGGGCTGCCTTTTTGTGGGCGCTTACAATCTCGGTGAATTGAAGTGGTGATCGTCTACGGGAGTCTTTAAGCTGACCCCTTCTTAGGTGCTGTCGCCGCCGCCGCGGTGACCCTCGGGACGTTCGCCATGACTAGTAATTGGGGATGGAGAATACCATCGCTCCTTCAAGTAGTTCCAAGTCTACTTCAGGTCTCATTCATCTGGTTCCTCCCAGAGTCTCCTCGTTGGCTGGTATCAATGGGAAGAGGGCACGAAGCTCATGCTGTTCTGGTGAAGTATCATGCAGAGGACCACGAGGCCTCGGAATTCGTCATGGCCGAGTATGCTCAAATCAAGGAGACACTAGAGGCAGAACTGAAATCTGTTCAAATGAACCTAAAGGATGTGTTTTCAACACCGGGAATGCGCAAGCGGGTTATCATCGCGTCTGTCCTCGCTGTGTCTGCTCAGTGGAGTGGAGCTAGTTTGGTTTCGTAAGGATTGCTGTTTGTTAGACTGTCCTCAGCGCTTATCACACTGACAGACTATATCTTGCGCCGGTCTTAGACACCATTGGCATCCACGATAACCGGATGAAGAACATTGTTAACTTTGCCAGGACTGGATGGAGCCTTGTCAACGGCACATTCCTTGCGTTTATAGTACCCCGATTTCCGCGTCGCAGTGTGTACTTAGTGGGTACCGTGTAGTCCCGCTCTCGATAACATAGTGCTAAGCCGTCCTTCAGGCATGTGTTATCTCTCTCTTAGTTATCTTTGTCGCTTGGACCACAGCCAGTGCACAATATGCGCTGACCCACGACCTGGTTTCCTCTCAAGTGGTGTTGGTGTGAGTATTGTTGTTCATCGGGATGCTCCTCTTCTCACCATATTCCCATAGCCTCATATTTCTCTATAGTCCAGCTTATAACATGGGATTCAGTACTTTGAGATATAGTGAGTTTTAGGATACCTGTGTTATCGAGAAGTACACGAAGCGGCTAACTTTCTTGGTCGAGCTTTTCCCTTTCCATGCTCGCGCCAGGGGCATTAACATATACCAATGGTGGAGCCGTACTGCGGCATTTGTTGCCCGCTTCGTAGATCCTATCGGCATGGAGGCCATGGGTGCGTCCTCTACTCGACTTACCCTGGTTGTGACTGATGACAGCACCGGGGTCGGATAGGCTGGAAGTACTACATCATGTAGGCTGGCTTTTGCATTCGCAATGGCGGATACTCAAAGACATTAGCTATTCCTTGTGTATTTCTCTTCAGGTTGTATTCATTTACTTCATGCTTCCGGAGACGTCCGGGCGAACTCTTGAAGAGTTGACATTTTGTGAGTGCTGACACTCAGACATTCTTTGTCGCTGACGCGTCGATAGTGTATGAGGATGGTCAGGAGATCCTCAGAAATTCCGAACTCGAGGGACTGTTAGAACATGGGGAAATAGCTACTCTTGCGGCTATGGAGGACAATTAAGGGAAATTCGTTGAGTCTATCGGTCATGTCAAGGTCTTCAACAGTTGTACAGTAGCGCGTACAGCGCATTTCCGTATCGGCGAAATGTTCGAGGTGGTTCATGCGAGACGATTCCGATCAGGATTTACCATGTGCTACGCGGACGGTTAGTCACATACAATGTTTTCTTTGTCGTCTGGAAACAAATCTATGTTCGTGCACTAGTACTTGGAACACAAGCAACGGATGTATTAGCATAGTTGTACCCCAAGCACTAGCTATGTGTACTAGCTAGGTACAACATAGTGGTATGGGATGCAGAGGCAAGCAAGGGTTGTGTACAGCTACTGTGCCTTTGTCGCCGAAAGTCTGCATGTAGCGACTCGACTAGCAAGGCACGGCGATGCGTAGAATAGCAGCTTCAGTTTTGGGGCACCGCTAAATATTTATAGCCCCTGAATTCGCCACCTGTTCGCCTGAACCACCATGTCTAGTCCCACAGCACAATTACTCGCAGAAGCTGCAGCCAGGCGTCATTCAAGTGCGGGAACAGGCAATTCAGATGCTTTGCGCATGCAAGAGCACGAGAAACGACAAAACTTTCGCCGCCTCATCGACCCAGGTATCGTTCGGCCAAACTCGAAACCAACCGCCATGGAGTCTCTCAAGGCGAGCGTCGTCCGATTTCCCTCGACGCGCTCAATCCTGATCTGGATCTTGATGTTGACACTCATGCACATGGGCAACGTGCACATCACACAGGCCTTGTCCACGATGGCAGAAAACATCCTGCGCGAGCCCGATAACCCGAAATTCCAGACGTTCAAGCGGGAAAACAACCTCATCAAGCGCCGGTTGATAGAGCCCAAGGGCGCACTCGAGTATGCACTGGCGGTGAGTCGTGGGCCTTGCTTGTATCGCGCTGTGCGCGCGCGCGCGCCCCGCTTCACGTTGTGACTCGTCGCTGATACGTCATCACCCGTCCAGCTCGGATTCCGTCCCAAAGTGAGTTCGGCCCGGCATCTTTCGTTGCTGGTGATAAGGGGACATGCCTAACGTGACGCCACCGCCGACGCGGTTCACATCGTTCGCGTCTTTTGTCCTTAGGTGGTCAACTTTCAGTCGCATTACGTCTTCAACACGAACATGATGGACGACCTGCGGATCGGTGCTGCGATCCTCAAGGAAGCGCTCGATCGCGAGATGGATAAGGAGGATCGGGCACAGCGGAGTAGGGAGGAGCAGAAGGCGGTGGCGGCGGCAGCGGCGCAAAACGTGCGTGTCCCTACGTCTCTTCCATTCGACGTCGCGATATCGCTGGGATGCTGACTGACTCTGATAGGTCATGTTGGCGTTTATGGACGATCGCAAGACCAAGATGATGCGCGATGAGATGGAGCGCGAGTCACGCGAGGCTCGGGAATCGGCTCGAGCGTCTGGAGGTGTAGCGGCTTCGCCTCCTTCACCCTCGCCGATACAAAGTCCCGCTCCCATGCCTGGACTAGGATACACACTGGCCTCGGTCGATAACCCTGACGTAGACCAACCACCACCATACCAAGAAGGCTCATGATCTTGCTTTTTGCTGTATACACTGTATTATAAATGTAGCGATGATTTACGAGACAAAGAAACGAAACCAAGAGAGTGGAGTGCCCAAGAGAAAATAATAACTTTAGAATTTCTGAATCGCGTCCATCATATCAGCCATGGCAGGCAAGGGAGGTAATGGTGGAAGTACGAATGTGGGCGTTCCTTTGCCGACCGCGTCAACGGTGGACGGGTTCGCCACTGTCAGCACGATCAGAGATCGTGTACCAGAGCTGTCTTGTCAAAAGGCTCACCAGTCGCCTCCTCATGAGCCCTTGTTTGCGGCGCGACAATGTTCTCATTTGATTGCCGTTTCCGAAGAGGACGCGTCAAAAACTCAGGCCTGTTGTGACCGTTGGTGTGCAAGGGGGGAGGTCCGACCGCTGGCCGTCGGTCGGCCAACGACAACCCCGGAGGGGTCCCGGCGCGTAGCTTGTGGTCTCCGCGGGGAGGGATCGCAAGAGTTGCGCTCGAAGTACTACGCTTGTGTCCTACAGACATCATGGATTTGACAACATGCGACAAGCGTAAACTCGTCGTCCGCACATGTATGTGCGTGCGGGTAGGTGGGGGAATGTGTGGCGTTGGAACTTCGGACACGGCTGGAGACGGAATTCCTGAACTGCGAGCGCGGGGAAGGGGTAACTGGAGTAGAGTTGATCGTTGCTCGAGAGGAAAAACAATCTTTTCTGGTGGGTACGCGGTAGCGGTTCCTGAACTGCGGATGCGGGGAGGGGATAACAGAGCCAGGGCTGGTGACTGCTCGAGAGGAAAGATAAACTTTTCTGTTGGTGGTGCGGTTCCTGGTCTCGGGCGCGGTGGGCGGAGCGTGGGATGGTCCCGGATAGTGCGACGCTGCCGCGATTCTGGCGCTGGTACAGGAGGTAAATCTGCATGTTTCTTCGCCATCATGGACGTGAGGTCTTGCGTATACCCGCTCGGGGTCCACACTACCCCATCCTGAAACACTTCGGTGTGAAGCTCTACGTGCGTTTTCGGGATTCGTGCTCGCTGCTTTCCCAGAACTCGAAGGACCGAGTCATGTAATTCTATATGAGTCTTCCGTGGTCCCCGTGTTATGACATTCGTCGGCGGTGGATCGGTCGTCAAGTCACCAACATCCCCATTTTGTGCCACCTGTTCTTGTCGAGGCACCAGCATTGGAGGAGCAGCAGGGTAAAGGTCAGTGTACGGATGTACTACAGCCTCTGGATCAATCGGCTTGAGCTGTAACCTATCCTCAGTCGCGAAACAGGATTGATCGAACGCGGTTATTACCTTGGATAATTCAAGGGATGCCTTGGCAGACTCGTATTCACCTTCATCAAGTGCCCCAGGAATGTGAACTGAATCACTGGGATACGGTTGCACGAATGGATACACGGGAGGGTCTGAGCATTGGTCACGTTAGTAGGTAACGAAAACACGATCCTGCAAAACATACAGATCAAAATGCAGGGATACTGTGGCCTGACCATTACAGACTCGCAATCGTTAACCAGGAGGGCAGGGTAAATGGACTCGAGGGACCAGGGGTAACCTGCAGGGTCTAATGGGATTTTAGAAAACCCAAATAGGGCGAATTCAACACTCACAAAGGTCCAATACGGGGTAGTAGACAGGCAATTTCAAATTGACCGATTTCATTACCGTCGGTGGACGTATAGACGGCGGCGATTGAACTGGTTCGATCGGGTGGCTAATTTCAGCTGAGGAATAAGGATACGGGATTATGAATGGATAAACTGGGGGGTCTATTACAACAAAAGACTTAGCCCAAGTTACCCATTAGATCAAACGACATACAAACAACAAGCCATGGGTAAGCACGAGGACATTCACTACATATTTGAGTCGATTCGGTTGCGTGGACACAGGGGTAGACATAATCTAGATTATAAGGATAGCATGCGGGGTCTGCGAGACACTTAGAACGGGCACCACAATCCAGTATTTGAACTCACAAATATCAAAGTTAGGATAAAGAGTGGCTAGTCTCACTTCCACTCGTTCGTGCCGGACGTTCGAGATTATCTTACTGGGTTTTTCTACTTGCAAATCGACGACAGGATAAATATTGAAATGAGGGTAAATAGCGGGGTCTGAACATGCCGTTGGTAAGAGTGAGCGACGGAGTAGTTAGAACTCACAAATATCAAGAACGGGATACATATAGATATTTGAATTAACGAGCGTTTCGGTTACTTGAAGTTTAGGGGCAGTTACCAGGTACATGGGTGGATCTAAATGTGCGCAATGCCTTGATCAGACAAGGCCACCAGTGGTGCTAGGTTCACTCACAAATGACTAAGTGTGGATACTCCGGGCCAAGAACAGGTTGCTCGAGACGCGATGGAAGAGTTTTCACCTGGCCTACGTTCTCAGAAAAGGGCCAAACCATATGCCACGGTTCGTAGGGAAATTCGATATTCTCGACATCATGGAGCATCCGCTGACCGAGATCTGGAGAGGGCAGGCGTTCGATCCTGTCGGTTTCCGAGTACCAGTCATCATCTTGGGGGCCCCACGTCGTCGCCGTTGAAGGTGTCAACAGCACTGACCCCTGAACGCGGCGGTCTATATGCACGGATCCTGGAATGGAAGCGGAGTCGAGAAGCTCATGCGGTGACTGAGGTCCTGCAGAGGACTGAGACCAAGCATAATCCGCCAAGTCAAGTTGGAGCGGTTCGTCGACCTCCCAAACGTGGTTGTTGGCGAGAAGTTCGATTAGCCCAACCTGGGCTGCAGTTCTGGCTCTCCACATTTCTATGCGACGGCGGCGAAGGTTGGATTCTCCTTTCCCACGTTCTTCAGCAGCAAAAGTCCCCACAAAGACAGGATACAGATCAAAGTGAGGATACACAGCCGGGTCTAAAGGGCATCAGACGGCAGAATCAACAAGCGGTCCGCTTTCTTACAGATTACTAGGTTAGGATAATGAGGGTTCAGATTGATGGTAAAACCATTCTCCTTTGTCGGCTGAGATTCCTCTACCTTTGCGATGGCAGCAAGGGGCGGATAGATGTTGAAATGAGGATAGGCGGAAGGATCTAAACGTTGACATCAGAGACGATGCTTGGTCCCTCCATGAGAAAGACTCACATATGCTGAGGTATGGATAACCTGAGGACGAGTCGTTCTGTTGTCCTAAGTGGCCAGACACTGGACTAGCGCTTGGGTGAATTCGTGCATAGGGAGTCGGCCAGACTGCGCGCCATGTCGTCGCACTCTTCCATCCGAACGAACTTCCCCAAACTGCCTGCTCGTTGGCCATGATATCGGCTACGGGAAGGCGAGGAACGTGAGAACATACAACACACGAGCGACGTTAATACTCACCAATTGCCAGCCTTCCATTCCCTGATCTCGAGATAGATCTGTTCTGGTCGCGGACACGTTGGTTCGTCGTCAGGGGACCCGCAGTATGTAACGGATAAACTTGCAGCCAGGTTTTGGCGGTCAACCATCCGAAAGAAATGCCCCAAGCCACTCCTGGAGCTTGCTTCTTCTAATTATTACTTCATGAGTAAGAGCAAGTGCTTCGTTTTCAAGATACACACCATGTCCCATATTGGATATATTTCCAGATAAGGATATACGGCGGGGTCTTCCACAGATGTCAGCGTCTGTGAATATATGATGACATACCCACTTACAAATGATCATGTTGGGGTAGTCAGCCGTAAGACAGCCCGCGTTTCCCAACCCCACATCTACCTCCTTGTGTCCGAGTGCCCCGTTGACCTGCAAAGCTTTTGGATAAAGGTCGAAATGGGGATAAACAGCAGGATCTGGACCACGGTTATGAGGTAATGAGTATCTTCGAGACGCGTTCCACTCACAGACAACAAGATTTGGGTACGTCGACAACGCGCCCATTGGATAATGTACGTTTGTGTCCGTACAACTTGACTCCCTCAATGTCACGACCCCAGCGACTGGAGGATAAATGTCAAGATGAGGATACACGGAGGAATCTACGCGAGCCGTCAGTATTTGCAGAAACTGTCAAATGTCGCACTCTCACAGATCAACAAATTTGGATAACGCGCTAGAGAGTTGCTTGAATCGCTGAGCATCACGGAGACTGGCTGCAAAGTATCCTCTTCGACGGTGCATGTAGGATAGATTTCCAAGTAAGGGTAGGCCGCAGGGTCTTGTTTTCAATGAGCCTTCGTAAACACTGAGCGGCTAGTTCTGGACTCACAGATACAAAGATTCGGGTATTTAGAATCCAGACCCCCTGCTCCATGAAGCTGTACAGGGGCGAGCGGTTGCATTGTCACCATAGGGTATGGGTAAACCTTTCGCCAAGTCGTTGTCTTCTGCCAACCAAATGATCTTCCCCACACGGACTTGGGGAAGAGCTCCATGTTGAATAGGGGATGTGTATCGGACTGGGAACCCACGGATGGATCTATACGCATGCGGTGTCAAGGGATAGTACCCTCCGCGACAATGGGTACTTACAGATCACCAAGTCCGGATACTGAGGCAGGAGATCGTTGGAGTCTTGAAGCTGTACTTGAACTCTAGGCTTTGTCTGAATAGATGAATGCGGGTACACCTGTTTCCATGTCATTGCGGAGCGCCACCCAAAAGAGTTTCCCCAGACCGCACGGGGTCTTGGGGCCAGGACATCTTCGATCATGCGCTCCCCTACGTCAGGCGAAGGTAGCCGGGTTACGCTTGAAACGTCAGAGTGCCAATCGCCATCAGTTGGGCCCCAGCTCGTTATAGTGGCCGGGATGAGCGGAGCGGTCCCATCTGCCTGATTGTCATGCTGTGTCGACGAGGGTTCAGAAGACGCAATCGGTGATGCCGTGGCAAGACTGCGGGGCCCTGCAGACGTTACTGAGGAAAGGAATTCGTCGATACGGACGGCCTGCAAAAAATTACGCTCCAGCGCGTACACATCCATGGCTGTCGTGTCCGCAGATGCCCCCGCATCTGGTATTGGTTGGTAAGACTCTGCCATAGAGACTGGGAACAATTCCGTTGTTGCCCTCCAAGAATTTACGCGATGCTCCAGGTCGCTTTCCCCTTGGGGGGTAGCCGACTGGAGGATTGGCGATGAAGCATAGGTTCCTTGTGTCGAAGGGGAGTCGGAATGATCGGGATGGTCCTGTGGTTTGGGAGTTGCAGAGGTATCGTGTAGATCGAGGCGATCCACAAGAGAAAGCTTCTTCGGCAAACCACGGAACGTTTGCGGTCGTGGGTTGATCACTGTATGAGACCGTGAAACATTCCAATGATCTTCAACTGCGTGTTCGTCTCCATTTATGGTCCGACTCTCTCCGCGCCAGTGAGCTTTTAACGGTGGTTGAGGAGTCACGACTGCTGAGTCCGGGTTCCGCAAGAGTCCCGAGACCCATGCATCAAACCACCGGGCTTTATTCAAGTCGATGTCGAATTCGATACTGCCTCCTATCGGGAGCTGCTGACCCCCGAAAGGCGAGCGACGGTCGAACAAGTGGCCAAAGAGATACTGCCAAGAGTCGTCGGAGATACGAGGTGTCATCATGGTGCCATCCTCGTTGATGTGAAGGTAAAGGCAGAGTCCGGCGGTGCTCGGAAAGTTGTATTCACGAGCAATGGCGTTCAGTTGTCCAAACATCTGAAGAAAACGAGTTATCTCATCTGGAACTACTGGGACGAGGTACAAAACAGACACTCACGGACGAAAATAAAGGCATGAGAATGCCTTGAGAGAGCCTATGGCGGGGACCCGTTGACAGAACATTTCCCAATTGCCCCTGATTCAGCGGGAGGTCAGGAGGTGGGATGACCACTACGAGGTTCCTCGAGCTGCGTGAGTAGCTACGTTCAAGGGGGTCTCGATAACCCGAGTTTTGATACGACAGCATAGACGTTCTGCGAGCCTGAGGCTCGGGTACGGCACCCAGGTAAGGGTCAGCGGCCGGAGTCATGTCAACGTCTGTTGCTGGGTTAACAGACAAGGACACTGGAGAAATGTACAACGAACCGTGGTCAGTGTCCGATGGACTGTGAGGAAGGTGTCGGAAGGAATGGACAGCGACTCGGGGCATCGTATGATGTGTGTGTGAGTGGCCGGCGAAAGTCGGCATTCCTGGATGAACAAGCCGCAGAGCGAGGGCAGACCAATCGATCTCTCGCGATCGTTTTGCCAGTCAGAGGATGAGGGAAGAATGGGGAAGGAATTTTTGGAGAGGGCGCCATCGGATATAATGCTCGCCGCACGAGGCTATGAGAACCGGTTCTCAGCTGTGTTTGATGCTAGCGAACGGCGGCCGGGTGAGTGCATCACCAAGACGACGGTACCTTTAGCACAGCGGTGAGAGCTTACCTTGGTCATATTCAAGAAGATGATCAAACTCCGCTGTAGATCTTGCTAATCTTGCACCACGATGGAGGCAAAACTATCGCATCTCGCAACCCTCGCTCAAAAGGACAAAACGCCCGCCTATCTCACCCTCCTATCAGAAACACTATCCCGCACAGACACCCCATCCCTCCCCGCAGATCTCCACGTCCTCATCGACGCCGTCGCCAACCCTGACCTCGTCGGCCTCGTCACCGGCAGACAGGTCATCTCCGAACTTGTCAGGAACATCGGCGCCGGTGCCATCACCAACCACGACATCCGCAAGCGCGTCGTCGAAGATGCCCTCGCGACCCTCCAGCCCCGGATCGCCAGCTACGAAGAACAGGTACCGCCACTCGCAGCCTGCCCCTCAACTATTGACGCCGACTCTTTCAGATCAACTCTTTGAAATTCCAACTCGCTGATCTCCTCGAAACGGAGGAAGAATGGACCGAGGCTGCTCGCGTCCTCATGGGCGTGTCTCTCGATTCTGGCTCGCGGTACGAACAATGGCTTCGGTGTCACCCTCGCGTGTTGATGATACTACTGCTAGCTCGTTGCCTGACGAGGACAAGTTCCGCGTCTACGTCCGTATCGTCCGCCTCCTCTTAGAAGACGAAGATTCAGTACAGGCAGAGACGTACTACAATCGCGCAGCTTCCCTATCAAACTCTACCTCAAACAAAGAGATCCAACTCCAGTTCAAACTTTGCCAAGCAAGGATCAGCGATTACGCTCGCAAATTCTTGGAAGCTGCAATGCGATACCACGAACTATCCTGGGTGGCAGAGATTGACGAAGACGAACGCAAGGTGATTCTGTAAGCCACGTAACGCCTACTCATAACCAGACGAGCTAACCAGAACCCAGATCACACGCCGTGACATGTGCTGTCCTTGCACCTGCAGGACCTAATCGTTCCCGTGTACTCGCCTCTCTCTACCGCGACGAACGGTCTTCCGAACTCCCGACATACAACATCCTTTCCAAAATGTTCCTCGATCGCATTCTCCGCCCTGCGGAGGTCAAGAGTTTCGAAGACTCCCTCCGACCTCATCAGCTCGCCAAGATCTCCATGTCCAGCAACGACAGACTCGCTGCAACCGTCGACGAAGACGATCTCGTGGACCCCTCGACCAGCACGCGTAAAGGGCCCTCAACAGTCCTCGACCGCGCCGTCATGGAGCACAACCTTTTGGCCAGCTCCAACATATACAACAATATCTCGTTCCGTGGGTTGGGCGCGTTGTTGGACTTGGCTCCCAGCGCTGCTGAGACGATGGCCCGAAAAATGATCGAGCAGGGTCGATTGAAAGGCTCGATCGATCAAGTGGATAAGCT
>JBBPMA010000037.1:29281-77482 GCA_038090075.1 Xanthoconium purpureum
TATCTGGTTCGAGGGTGGGAAAGAAGAAGACGACGCTCAGGGCAAGGCAGGTGGTTTGGGTGACGTCGAGCAAACCAGCGAAGCGACGGGGGCACCTTTCACAAAACGTTGGGACATGCAAATACGAACCACAGCATCAAACGTACCATCTCTACGTCTTTTCTCTTCCATCGATGCTGATCCTGTGGCAGGTCGAGTCCATCGTACAACAAATTGCAATGAAAGGTTTCATTCCAACACCAGCATGACTGCCGTTGCCTCACGGTCACCACCTGGTGGTGCGTACATTCCAAGCACCAAGGATTGTATTAGACAGGATGTGGTTGTATACTATTTTCCAGTCTACGTCGTTTCTTGGCGCGCTCTCGTTTAGTCTCCAACTCATGCCACTCCCCCTCGAGCGACGACAAACTAGGGGTAAGGTATCAGCAACCCGTAAGCACTTTTGAAGGAGTGATACCTACCGAACCGGAAGCTCAGGTGATGGTAGCTCATCCTTAAAATAGGGTGCTTCAAGCGCCTGCGCTGCGGTGACCCGTTTTGCAGGATCATACGTCAGTAACTGTTCCGCTAGATCAAGACCCGCAGGAGATAGCCACCTGGAGCAATGTTAGCTTCGAAAGACCAAAAACATACAAGACTTACTTTTGGAAAAGCTCCCTGAAATGGTCCTGTAGCACTTCCTTTGGTTTCACTAATTCGTACCAAGGCAGCTCAGTAATACCAGGCCACCGTTCTGGAGTGGGCGTGCCAAATATACGATAGATGACATCGAGCTGGTGGATCTCATCGTTTCCCTGGAATATCGGTTTCTTGGTAAACAGCTCTAGCATGATGCAACTGGACGGGCGCAAGCAGTAAGGGGCCAGACTCAAATAACAAGCCATCAGACTTACCCGGCGCTCCACATATCCACTTCCGGCCCGTAAACTGTCGCACCAAAAAGAAGTTCAGGCGGCCTGTACCAAAGCGTAATCACCCGGTTGGTATAGTCTATACGTCGTCGCTTCTGATAGAACCGAGCAAGCCCAAAGTCGGCAAGCTTGAGTTCACCCCTGTTGTTGATCAGAATATTCGATCCCTTGACGTCCCTATGTATCACGCCCTTGTGGTGCAAGTATGCGAGGCCAGCGAGCATTTGGTTGCAGAGAGACTTCAGATTCGCCTCAGAGAAAGAGAATTGCGTCTGGGAAAGGACACCCGTGAGATCGTGGTCCATGTACTCAAACACCATGAACACCGAGCCTGCGCATACATGAGTGGGGCGGCGATCGTCGATTAAATAATCTTACCGTTGGACACCATCATTTCATAGAGGCGCACTATATTCTGATGCCTCAGCGATTGGAGAAGTTTGATCTCCCGCATGGCAGTGACGGGGAAGCCGTCTCTCTCCGCTTCCATTCGTATCCTTTTCAGGGCAACGTGGACATTGGTAATCGTGTTTCGGGCTTTGTAAACCTTTCCGAACGTTCCTTCGCCGACTTGGCTCACTATCGCATATAGTTCCTTCCGGGAAGCTATGCTCGGAGACGACGGTCGCGTAACCCCGTCAACATCCGGTTCGGATGGACGTGGTTGCTGTGCAGGGGTAACAATGTCACCGTTGGCTTTCGGAGACATCGGCACTTTGGAGATATCATGGACGGTTGGTGACGGTGGGCGAAGTTCAGGAACGACCTCCACCGGCACCGGGATGGTCAGCGGGGGAGTTCCATCTTCATCAGAGCCAACGTCTTCGTGCAGGCGCTTCACTGGGACCTCGGGCCGTGCAGGAAGTTCATGACGTTTAACTGTAGCTCCATGATGCTCTTGATCGTCGCGCGGGAAGAACATCTTCACGGATGAACTAGTCAACCCAGTAATGGGTTTGAAGCCAGCAGGTTTCATGAATTTCGCTCTAGTGGGAGATCCTGCGTCATGTCGTCGCTTCGTTGTTGACGGCACTAGAGCTATCTCTTGTGGGCCGAAATCTGAAGCCGGAGGTATAACGGGAGGGGGCATACACTCGGTAGATTGACGTCCCGATTCAGGGGAAGCAGAAAGTGCAGTCTGCTCAAAATTTGAGTCCAAAATTTGATTCAAGTTGTCAAGAGGACGTACGATGTGACTCCCATTAACATTAGCCTTCTCAGGTTTTGTCGACTCGGACTCTTGGTTGAAAAAGTCGGGACGTTGCTGAAGGGCGGTCTTGGATATAGAGAGGGAAATTTCCCTGATGGAGGTGGCAGGTGGCAGTCGGTGCTTCGCCCTTGGCCGGTCCCCAGGACTCCGGCTTGAGCTCCGGCTCCGGCTCCAGCTTCTCGTAGATACAGAGGAGACACTTCTCCCACGGGGAGGCGCTCGAGTCATGTAGCTCCGATGCGATGAAGGTGGAGATCTTGACTTTTCTACTCTTCCCGACGGTGTCCAGCTACGAGGCCGTGCAGGGCTAGAATGATGGGCACCTTGCCGCGGTGAGGCGGACCTCGTCCGCGAGCGGCCCCTAGACGAATGTCGAGTGTAGACAGAATCGGGAGTCCTTGAACGTGAGCGGGAAGGAGAAGAAACTCGCTTGACAGCACTGCGGACTGGCTTGGGAGGCAGAGGGTGAAACTCTCTTCTTTGCCAGCTGAAGCAAAAAAAAAAATCAGATAACATAAGAGGAGAAGTGGTTGGGCGTACTTGTTCAATGTGTCATTATCATTGCGCCGGTCGCGATCCCACCGCCGGTCATTGTCTCGGTCCTTGTCGCCTCGCTGACGCTGTCGATTCTGATTGTTCTTCTTTCCCTTCAAATGTTTTCCCGGTGCACCACGGCCACGTTGATTGCGGTATCCGTGGTCTCCACGAGGATGCCAGTTGGGTCCAGGTTCCCAAGACCGATCCACGTCATCCTGACCGTCTGGAGGTCGTCGGTTCTGATGTCGGTCGCGTTTCCGCGTCTCCCAACCATTGTCACTTTGCCACCGACGATTTCCTTGGGAACGATGCTCCTTGTTTCGGTTATTCTCCCAGTTTTTACTTCGATCGTCCTCCGGCTCCCCTCTTCGCCATTCCGAAGACGGAGAACCCCACTGAGGGCCATCGTCGTGGTTGTCTACCGAGCCCCAACCCTGTGACTCGTGACGGTGTGTAGCCGAGTAACCCTGGTTCGACGTGCGGTCCCTGCCACCGCCTTGAAAGTCGTTTTCGTGGAAAACCCGAGGCCGCCGTTGCTCGCCATCCCTTGAATCAGCAACATCATGATTATCTCTACCGCCCCGGTAGTGGCCGTCAGAAGTGTGAGGGTGGAAATGGTCCTGTGAGTCAGCATGGGACGAAGGACCGTCTCTGTTCATGGTGTAAGTGGAAGTTGACCTAGATGACGGGAAGTATGTGTCCATGTGTTTCTGGTATGATTGAGGTCGCGAACGCCCGAAAGCGTCCGTCTGACCGTCGTCCGCTCGTGATAGTGTCATTGGAGTTGATGTGGTGTCGTCGTCGTTGCTGACATTTTTGCCACGCTTACGCTTGGATCTGTTTTGAGAGGAGTGCATAAGCAACGAGATGAGGTGGTGGACTTGACTTCAAGCTGGTGGAATGGAGAAGCAAAAAAAGGTGTGGAGAACAAGCCAAAAAGGGTCTCCCTTGTGGTCGAGGAGAGAGATGGTGCACTCGTGCAAACAAACGCTTAAATCAGAAACACTTTCGGTAAGAGAACGACTGAGAGGCGACAAACGAAGAGAAAGAGCGAGAAGTGGAGGAAATGATCAGCAACGCCCTTGGTTTTGGAAAACCACGAAGCACTTACATAACGACAACCAGTCAAGTTCAGCAGAGATTTGCAAGCATACCAGTACTCAGTACTCAGAGTCAACCTTTGCGACGGCCCTAGCTTGGTCTTGGTTGTGTACCGCAGTGTGGAGGCCAGCGACCTTTCACGTGGTGGCGGCGGGTGTCAAACAGTGGACAAGCGCCAAAACACACTCGTCGGATCCTTCACAACCGTATCAAACCCGGTCCAGGCGAGGCGGGAAACGCCCAGCCTGGAGACATGAACTAACTGGCGTTGGTTGACTGAGAGAGAGTAAGCCCGTGACATTTATCATAAGAAATTCCCAGCCGCCACCCGGAAAACGCGACTTGAGCTTGATGGTCGTGGCGCTGCATGAAGATAAACTACTACATGATGGTAAATCACACTACTGGCTTATACATTCTGTCAGTCGATTCTCTGCGTCTTCGTGGTCAGCGCTAGCACTGCGCAGCATCGCCATCGCATGCTCTTGATGGTGCATGACGAGACGAGCAAATTGCAGATTGACCGACTGGTGCACGCTTCTTCTTGATGCACGAGCATTCCGCTTGACGATCGAGTAAACATTTCGATACTTGGAATGCGTCGCTGGGCCACGAGCGGGACCAAACAACTGCGGAAATACTTTCAATAAGATAATTATTGTCAGATCCGAAGGGAGATCACCTTGATCGTCGCATCAATACCGCTGACGGCAATGAGTGGAAGAGTAGGATGTCCTTCGATCACGTTCACAACGCTATCGTCACCCTCCAAAACGTCGACTAGCTCCCCAGACGATTTCTTCCATATGAAAAAGTTACCATCATCCGACCCAGAGGTGACGTATTCGTCACAAGGGCCCAAATAGTTCACTGTAGACGGTGATCACTCACTGCGCGCACATGCTTGTTTGCCGAGAACACTCACCATCCTTGACCGTCTCCACATTGCAATGTCCAGAGAAACGCATGCGCGGATAGATCACGGGAGCATCAGGGTGCATGTCAGTAGCCGACTCACTTCTCTCATCGCCATCGCTTTCAGGCTCGTCTCCCAGCTCGTCGTCGTTATCTTCACTGTCATCGAGCAAGTCATCGACATCCATTTCCGCTTCGTCTTCTTCTTCAAGATTATTGAGGATTCCCTGCGCTTCACCATTTCTGCAGTTGTCAAGCATCCTCAAACGCGACCCGCCATCACGGTCAGGCTGTTTTTCCTTGCGCAAGTTTGGCGGTAGAATAGAAAACTTGTTGTTTGTTGGCCTTGCACCTGGCTCATCTCGCGTGGAGTACAGGTACACCGCATCTGAATTAAATGCTGGCGCAAGCCGGTCATGACGACGGCAAAACGATCATACGATGCGCTTACACAAAAGAAGCTGTCGAGATGAGGCATCAGCTCAAACTAGAATCGCTCGTTTTCTGTCCTCGAAAAACGTACTTCATGTCCATTCCAGGCCGACATTTTCGCGCCAGTGATATGTTCGTACCCCTTGGCCTCTCCTGGCGCTCGAGAAGGTCGAGAGAAACGTCGGACACATGTTGTCACCTCACCGATATCGGGTGACATTCCCCATTCCTCTTGCAGATGGCGGCCTATATGACGTCTATCAAAGAGGTGTGCCTCGAGTACACGCACGTCAGGTTCGTTGCTTTGCGGCGCAGTGACAAACTCACGAAAGGCGATTCACCACCTACCACAAAGTGATAAGGAGTTAGTGGGGAGAGCGCTATCGTGGAAAGTTCGTGTGGGAGCCTAACCAGGGGTGCAGGGCAAACACCCCTTCCACACGAGTGCGGCGTTCGCAGGTCATGTTGACGAACTTGTCCATCCTAGCGTAAAAAGCGGTTCGGTAAATGGATGAAACCGGATAGACATAGGTACCAACTTCAGCTACGGTCAGGAAGAGATCGGGACTGTTTTCTGTGATGATGCGTTTGGTCCTCTTGGTATGACAGCGCAGAATACGAGTGCATGCTTGTTTGGTGGAGTAGTTGATTTCGTGGCCCGAGGGAGAACGGCCGACCGACTCGCCAACGTCGAACACGCGGACTTGTCTGTCACCTGCTACAGTCGCGCTGAGGAACGAATGAGCACAATAACGAGACAGAGGATAAACGACTCACATCCTCGTAGACGAGGGCAACATGTGTGCATTAAATACATTCGCGCTGTGACCCGTGTCTATCACAGTCTGGCAAGCGAAAGGATACTCGTCCTGAGTGTCTGACGAAGGATCCATCCGCCACACTCGGAGCCTGATGCATGAGACATCATGAACGAATGGTCTGTGATCTCATACAATTTAGAGACCGACTGTTTATCGTCCCCGCTGCTGATGAGAAGCTCCCCGTTTTGTGCCCAGCTCAGAGCATTCACGCATCTATTGTGTGCGGAGCAAGGCCAGGGGTCACTGGAGACCAACGAGAGTAACAGCACGCATGCTCACCCAGTATGCCCGTAAACATCACTGCCGAGGACGTTCACCCTATCGAAACGTCGGGCCCACACGTTACTGGTCATTTGTCGCCTCCATAGCTGTGATCTCGCTGTGGACGGGACTATTCCATGGGGAGAGGTAGGCAAAGTTGACTGATAGGAGGCAAAAGGAAGTTCGTCCACATCCATTGCCAACTTTCTGAAACGGAGATGATACAAGCTTGGTTGTGGTCGAGATCTAAGGGCGAGGCAGCAGAGATTACTCGTATTTGATGTCACTCCTGTATTTGCCAAATCTGCACATGGTTACACCAGCTCAAGACGTCAATACTATATGGTCTAGAAAATCAGAATCAAAGAAAAATCTGAACATGGTGGTAACAATCGGAGTAAGTGTCCTTTACCCGCGCTCAATTAGATCAAGCACATCACTGGATACGGAATCTGCAAGACAAGTGGGCGGTAGTATAAAGTACAGTTCTCATGCCGCAGTCGCGAAACCGACAGCATTCCTCTCCAGGTCGTACACCGTGAAGTAGCGCCTGAGGAAGACATCACCTAAAAGATATTCAGCATGAATTATCGTGCAATTGAAGGAAAACCTTACCAATGATCCAGATAGAGCCGCCACCGGGCACGTTGATGTCCAGGCCGGTGAAGGAAGACATACATGTCCCTTGAATGTTGAGGATATAGTCAGTGCCCTTCAGGGGATATGGCTTGCCATCGAAGTAGAAGGTTAAGTCTGGCAAGGAGGGGACCTTGGAACAGTCAATTGTATATTGGCCATTCCAGGAGCGCTTGGCACCAATTTGAGTGTTCAACATCTCCGCCACATCGGTAGGGAGGGCAATCAAGGAGGTACCTAAGAGGTTGAGCATTGTCTCCAGAGCAAGACGATATCCTGTGCTTACCCGTGTCGATAGCGGCACCAGTGTTCTCGAGTTCGAGAATGTCATTTCCAAAAGCCACTTTTCCAAGCTCGACCTCCCAGTATGCTTTGCGGCGAACAGGAGCATAGGTGATCTTGCCAGTGTAGGCTGTCGGGTCGATTCCACCAAATACAGCCTCGCCACCATCCTGGTCTGAACCGATGCGGAAAGAGAATACAGGCTCGTCGAGAAGACCCTGGTCGATCATGTTGTAGAACGGTGGGACTATACCGTTCACCGAAATGGTGTCATATGCAAGACCAAGAATACCGTCGAACCTTGTCAAGGGTTAGGCCAAGGGCGCGTGACAGCGTGCAGTGTACTTACTTGCCAAAGGCGAAGGCAAGACCGGGCTCCTTGGTGGCCTCGGCGAAATCCTGTTGACGAATGGAAAGGTCACCAATGACGAGTTTATCCTGCGAGACGTATCCCTCCATCGAACCAGAACCATATCGAATGGAGAAATCGGAACCATTGGGTTTGTGTGAGGATGATGCGTCCGATCTATACTTTGCGTGGAGGAAGCACGCAATGGAATTGCAGTCGGCACTGGGTACCCAGAGATTGCTGGAGCTACAGACGACAATGAGCAAAGAGCGAGGAGGAATAAGGAGGGTGCACACCCGGTGTCGAGGACAACCTTGAAGGTTTGAGGCGGTGTACCGAGTTGAATCTCGGAGTAGTATTGTGCATTCATGAAGTCTGGAGGGAACGTGTGAAGGCGGCACGGGATGAAAAGAGAGGAGCTGCGTACTCGAGAGAGGAACGTTATGGCCACCATTGAGCAAGTCTTCTTGCGTCCAGAAAAGATCATCCTCCTCGGGGCTGGGTCGCACCCTGCGACCGGCGCCGCCAGCGCCGAAGAGGGGGAGCTGTTGGTAGGGAAGCTGAGCACCGTACTTTTCTGCAAGGTACGCGGTCTCAAGCAGATGGCCCGGGGTGACGGAAGGAAGCTTGTGTAATTTGAGCTTGTGGACGCCGGCGGAGGCGAAGGGGAGGAGCAGCAATGTAGTGAACGCGGGGAGGAACATGACGGGCAGGGAAGCAACTGCAACGACGCTGCGGCACAAGAGTCGAACATCCTTTAAACCCACGGTCAATCCGGAAGACCCCGGATTCACTCGGGGTCAGCCTGAATCACCAACGTTGACGACGATGACGACGACGACGATGGCCGACGTGCCAGACAGCGGAGACGCCCCTCTCTCCACCATCGAATCTCTCATCTTTGCACAGGCCGTCTATGAGCACGGCGCAGACGCCTGGCAGTCCGTGTCCACAGTGCTCTCAAAACACCCTGCACTCGCCCGCTCGGAATCCTTTTTTTCACCCCAAGTCTGAGTCGCTTCTTGTTCATAGCCATGTATAGTTTACTCAGTGTATTTACGGTCTAGTCCTGTCATCAAATCTACGTCCGTCTCATGAACGAAGCTACACTCGAATGGTAAGGTACAAGTCTCGATGTCACCTCCTGCTCATCCGGTCCGCCAGTCCAGAAGCGAACAACAAACCACATGGTAAGACTCCTCGTCTTTGCCTTCACAGAACTTTGACCCCGGCATCCATAGCCCCTCTCAATTTACGGCTCGCACAACACCACTACTCTGCGCGCCTTGTTCACCTACGCGACTTGATCGCCGCAGAGGAGGCCAGGTTCAAGCAAGTCGTCCTTTTCCATCTCGTCTCGACCCACACTCATTTGTTCATCTGCACCAGACGCGTCGTCGCAGAAATCGGCGAGATACGCAACGGCGCTTGGGATGACAAAATTAGGGCAAACCTCGCTGGCAATGGTGACGCGAAACCCATTGACGTGGCGGATGCTCAGCCTCCCGAGGAACCCATATCGGTACGACCACAATGCGACGTAGGCATTCAACCCACATTCAGACAACTCCTTATCCTTAGGAACCCCCACAGCAAGACGCGACTATTGATCTTGTCTCCGTTGACGATCAGGGAACGCTGGAGCAGACTCCCGAAAGAGACGATGTTGAGGTTCATGCGGTCGACGACGCTACAGAGCAACACCCTGTCGAAGCGTCCCCTGATATGCCTGTTGACGACCAAATCACTGGAGTTGTTCCTGTCTCAGAAGATGTCATAGTTGAACCTACACCCGTGGAGATCATCGAGATCGTCCCCGAGGAGCCGACGGTGGTTGAGATCCCAGAAACGAGTAAACCGGCATCCGAAGCTGCCCCGATGGACGTGGAGGAAGCTGTCGTCCTTCAAGAAACCGACCAAGCCAACGATAAGTCGCAGCAGCAGCGTGAAGGTATGCCTTCTTCCTCATAATCCTCAGGCCTTCTTGACCCGTAACTTCCCAAAAGGTAAACGCAAAATTTCAGAGTCAGACAACCTCGAAGAAAGTCCGCGAGAAAAGAAGAGACCTCGGGAGGAGTCATCAACAACAGATATTGACGAGCAAAGTATGTCACGTCAACTTTGTTGGATCCAATCCGCTCACGTTCTGTAGCTTCTCGAAAACCTAGCATGGCGAACAGCGAACTCGCTGCCCAGCATCAGACGCCACCATCCGTTCCCAACAAGCGCTTCCAAACAGTCATCTCGATGCTTCACAGCCAGATCTCACAACACCGCAATGGCAATATCTTTCACAACCCTATCAAGAACTCTGAAGCACCAGACTACCACGACATCATAAAGCGGCCGATGGACCTCAAGACTATCAAGGCTAAGGTCAAGGATGGAGTCATATCCAATTCGCTCGAGTTCCAGCGGGACGTTTACCTCATGTTTGCGAATGCCATGATGTACAACCGTCCAACGAGTGATATATACCACATGGCCGAGGAGGTACGCAGCTGTAGTCACTAACCATGTTCTCACTTTTGATTCGAGATATCTTCAGATGATGGCTGAGAGTGAAGTGCACATAAACACATTTCGCCAAACCGAAGGGTTTATACGTAGCACTCGTTCCTAGGTCTCTTTCATACGTGTACGAGGCAACCAGAGTCAGCTCCTCGCTCGGTACCTGCCTGTATTTGTTGGGAAACAGAGACAAAAATAACATTAACGCTAGAATACACTATGTACAACAAGACAAGGCACATGTCAAGGTTTAGAACCAAGGGTGGTAAATCTCTGGCATTCTCATGAGTTGAATTGGGTTCGTAGCAGTTGATACAAGATTGGTGACCGTCTGTATGACTGGTGCAGTCGGCGGTGTTGACACCAGACCGATCTGCTGCGAGTTAGCCTGGGCCAAGCTAATTTGGATGTCACTCACCTGCTCGCGCTCCAGTTTGCAAGCCATTACTTCAGCACGTTTGAGGACGCCCTCGATGTTGGCCGCGCAGTTGGTCCGGAAGGAAATGTCAAATGTCCATGGCTGACCTCTACCGTGCAGCCAAGTCATGACTTCGTCACGAGCGAACAAGCAAAGTTGTTGCTCCAAACCAAACTGAATCCTCTTGTTCAGCGATTCCCAAAGCTATAGAGCTCAAAGAGGACACTTACATCGGGTTCCGTGAGGCAGCGAGCGATAACCACAATGCCAGACGTAAGGATACCTTCAGTAAAGATAGGCCCAACGAATCGTTGCATGTTTGGTGTGAACCGGAAGGGAACTGCATCATTGGACGCAAAAACGGGCGCTTGACCCGCGACGCCGGGAAGCAACTCGCTCATAGCAATTCTGCCAGTTGAACGAGATAGATGAAATCTTGACGGGGATCTGCTTGTAAGGCAAAAGACGTATGTCATGAAACTTGTAGCAGCAATTTGCATTGCAAACTGTTTGCGCATTTTCCAGAGGTCTGCAGGGCCACCCATGACATTGAGCATATACTGAAAGGGGAGAGTCAAGATTGAAGTCGATAGAACTGACCCAAAAGGTAACTGACCTTCGTGAGGACGTCGTCTGGAACGAGTTTCGCCACAACTTCGTCCATGATATCCCTTCGAAGATTGAAGTATTCTGCCTTCCCAGGCTAAGAAGGAATAAGAAACTCAGAAGAAGCGTGATTTCAGTAAATACGTACAGCTCTTTGGTTCACCTGTTTGAAGTCCAAAAGGACGCTCTTCACTTTCTCTCCGGAGACAAGAATGGGATCCTCGCGTGTAATACCAATCTCTTCGCAGTGACGATCATAGATATCGCCCAGAGTGACATAGGACGAGTCGTTTTGAAGCAAGCGAAGATTGGGGTTGCAAGATATGGCGGCAGGTATATGGAAATTGAGGTTGCGCTTACGCGACTCTTTCTTTCGTGCAAGTGCCCTGCCGGAAATACTCTCTGAGGACAGCCTTTCAACAGAACAACCGAGCATAGACGCACCCATTGAATATGCGGAACACCTGCATCACCCGCTCCTCGCGACGGCAATGGCGCCCGGATGGAAGCTGTACAGAGAACGACGTTCTTGAGTGATCACTACCGTGGATAGTGAATCTCTTCCAGCAGTAACCGTGGGATCGACAGTTCTCAAACTTGGGACCAAATCTCTGAATGTGCACAAAGTTCTGGTTGCTGTCCTTGTCCTGAACGGATAGTTGAGCACTTCTTGAAACGTGGAGTGTGTGAATCACTCACCTCCGTATATTGTCCAGGAACCTCGATGTCATCGAATTTGCCATATTGGAACTCTGTCAAGTAGTGGCTCAGAAGATCCAGAGACTGAAAGCGAGGTCTCGAATTGAGATATTTCTCCTGCCGATCTCGCCAACGCTGGAGTCGACGGATATACTCGTAATGGGTTGGCTTGCTTCTCAGGAAATCTTCCTCGTACTCCCTCTGCTCCGTAACACGTCAGGAAAAGTGGGTTTAAATCATGGTATGACGCACCCGTGCAGGTCCTGACAAGTTGGCGGCCATCTTCGTCAAGTTGTTGATTGTGTGGGGTGCAAGCTGACCGTCATCGTCAGGTGTATTCGTTCGTAGTACATAGTTCTAAGTGGGGTCAAAGCGGAACGTATTGAGCAAGAAAGTGGCTCACATACCTGAATTGCGTCTTGTAGGAGCATACTTATCAATCGGTAGATCTCCTCTTCGGGTGGTGCTTTGAATCGTTGGACTATCTGGTCGACCATGGTTTCCATACTCAGGATAAGGAGCGGAAAAGCGGTCTTGAGTATCTGTACCACCTCATCAACATGTTCCCATCCTTGACGCACAGTATAGGTGGGCTGGGCCTCAGCGGTTGGATGGCCGGGTAGCGATGACGCTGCGTTGGCGGTAGAAGCATCCCCGTGAGTAGGCAGCTGTTGGCTCCCATTGACCTCGCCAGTGGGGTTCTCCCGTTTGACAATCTCTCCAGCGACTTCAGCAGTCGCGTCTTGCATGGGGGAGTCGTTGTCACGTTTTATCCCATTGACTGCGACTGTCTGGCTGGCCTGCATGGCACGAGCAGCTATCGCTGCAGCCGCTTGCTTCTTGACGAAAGCCATATCCTCTTTGGTTGTTCGCAAAGGGAAAAACAGTGCCTGTAAAGAATTAGCCAAAGAATGTCGAGGAACCGGCGATACTTGCTTGAGGGAATAACTTGGCGAGGTTGAGAAGGATGTAGCGGGCCTGCTTCACCTCTCGTTGATTGATCGACAGACAAAGTTGAGGGATGAGCGATATCCAGTACCAAAACGCTGCCTCTCCTTTATAAGTATCGAACGCACGAGAGATCGTGAAGTTTCCGTCGTCAACACTGAGAAGCCAAAGAACGCGAGTGAGTAACGGTCGACTTTTCCAATTCTTGTACTGGCCCGCAGCTTGGAGGTAACAGCTGACGGCATTAGCAGCATACGTCATATCGGTGGGAACGTCTTTGAACATCCGGTCGTTGTAGCGGCCCCACTCCCCCCAAGCCTTGGCCTGCGACATGTCCATTTGTACAGCTTGCCCGAATGCCTGATTCGCATCCTCGGAACGTCCACTCCTTGCGTGGAACATTCCCTTGAGCGTGAAGAATTCCGCCTTTTGCGCATTGGAGAAATACATCAGATTGGTGTTGTTGATGACCTCCAGACCAGCTTGTAAGTCGTTTGGTTTCTGGTAGTGGCAGCGCGCTTGCTCCCGGAGTTTGAGGAAGGCTTCGGATATCTCGATGTTGGGGAGTGTGTATATCTTGTTCAAGGAACTGAAACACACGTCCAGCAAGTCGTGCTTTCGAGCGACGTGAGCAAAACGGTTGATGATCCAGGCAGTCTCATGGTAGCCTCGATAGCCAGCGGTGTTGACATTGGTCGAGGTTGCGTTCCCGTTCTGGTTGTTAGTGGAGATGAGAGGGATGTAAGCCTTGTTGATTGCATTGAAAACGTTCTGCCGCCATGCCACCAGGTCACTCCATATGCTAATGTCGTCGTGAAGGTTAGGAAGTCGCTCTCTCCATGCTTGCAGGACCATCTTCAAGTCAGATGACTTCTTTTCCAGATTTTGAGCTGTTGTGGTCGAAAGAGAGCCGAAAATCTGGACAGCTTCTTGAAGCTCCACGAACTGCTGGAAGTGCTGCAACAAGGGGACATGGGCAACCGAGAGATGAGGAGGCAGTCCAACCCATTTGCGAAGGGAGAGCTGCATCGCATCTTCGAGAATCTTGGTGAACTCCGTATTTTTGTCCAAGGCAGCTGGAAGTTTCAAAAGGGCAATGAACGCCTCAAACACTCGCCTGCGAGGAGTGGCGATATCGGGGAGTTGGTTGATTTGGTCTTCAAGATTCTCCCTGGATTCCGTCCAGTCCTTGATCCTCCAGGCGCTTTCCAGCATAAGCTCCTGGTTACCTTCGCTCCTGGCTAACTCGTGAAGCGTGTCCCACTGCTGGAGCTTCTCGGCCGCGAGCATCCAGTGGTCCTCCCAAAGGAAATACTCCGTTTCAGAAAAGGCAATGGCACCTGACTTCGACTTGGTTTGGGCAAGTTCGTACGTATTTTCTGCCTGATCCCACATGCCATGCTGCTCGTACGCAAGACCAATGTTCGTCTCGAGGTGAAGGCAGCGACGACGCCATAAGCCATAGAACATATCTTCCTCCGCTAGCTCAGCATAGAGGTCGGCCAAGGAATCAAAGACAGTATCGCGTAGGCTCGGGTCATCGTCTCGCACGTAATCGAGCGAGTGCTCGAGAATTTCCAAACCAACATGCCATGCGCCATAGGTTTTGCATAGGAATTTCACGAGGTGAGGGGGCAAAATCATAGGGGGATTGCAAGCGAGGACGCCGCTGAGAAGAGTTTGGATTACGTTTGGACGCATCTCGGCCTGTTTGACATGGTAGTCCTTGCTCAAGAGGTTGATCATGTGAAGCGTCATATCAGCCTGCTCCCTCCTGGAAAGACACTTCCAGGCGGTCGAGAACGCAGAAATCCACATCTCTTGAGCAGAGAGGGGATCGAGGAATGCGAGGCGCTGCATTGGGCGCACAACTGATACGGCTTTGTGGCGAGTCGTGAGATACCCCGCAACGGGCTCGAGGGTGAACTTTCTCTCTGGAATGAGGGGTATTTCTGCATCTACAGAGCTGAGAAGGTGTAGAGCGGTGGCGATCCAGTAATGATCCGCAAGGGGTTCCCAGTTCTGGACTGCAAGGATGTAGGCTAGACGACTCGACGGAGAACGGGGAATGCTAGCATCCAACAAGTCGATAAAGCGTTCCCTGAGGTTGACGTCTCGTGAGCGAGTCCCAAGCAAAAAGCATTGCTCTAGTCGGGATGTCAGGTCACTTCTCCGCAAGGATGGTTCGGTATAGATGTCATAGATCAGCACCAAATAGTCGTGGAAGAGTGGTTCTTCAAGAGACTCGAAGCCTGCCATTTTTTGCAGCACGTTCAACTTGTCTTTCATCGCAGGGTAGGTTTCATTTTTGGCCAAAGCCCACTCCCGCATAACGTCGAGCATGTGCCGACAGAGTGCTGTACTCTTCGACTTCTCCGCGAGTGCCGTAAATGCGCCCAAGAAGGCCTTGCGCTGCTCGCCAAGATGCTGTATGGTAGCTTTGCAAACCTCGATGACCGACGTAATAAGTCGAACACCATTTTCATACCCATTCGAAACTGACGCTGGCGCTGACGGAGGTGGTGGTGCTGAACTAACGTGGTCTTTAGCGAGTTTTGCGAAAAGTCGCAAGAGGGATGCAGAGAAAGGTTGTATGCGTTCGGCGGAGACTTGCACAACGGATTTGAGCATGAGAAGGGTGCCACGCAGCGCGCTCGTGTTTGCTAGACCGTCTTCAACCGCCGAGTACACGAAGTTGTGGAATTCCGACATCTCCCCCTGCTTTTCATCCTTGTCTGGCAGAGGGAAGAGACGCAACAAGCGCTCGAAAATAGGGTGCAGAGCGTCATGAAGGCCTTGTTCATCTGTTACCAAGCCTTTGCGCACGAGAGATTGTAGGATGGTGGCGTTCGCAGTATACCAGTCGTCATCCTTGTCGACAGTAACGACATGTAAGACTTTGGCTGCGCTGAGGGCCTGGTTGAGTTGTGGCTCCGAATCTAGATCAATCTTCCACGAGTTGTCAGAACTGTGTTTATACGATCATGGTCAAAAACCTACTTGTTCGAGTGACCTCGAAAAATAGTTCAATTTGACTGTTACGTCGGACCAACCGGTTGAAGCCACCATTTGTTGCAACAACGTCAGCGCCCGTGGAACAAGAACACCTCTGACTGGGGGTTCCAACGTTGCTGTCGCCAAGCGAACGAGGAAGCTAACAATACTTTCTCGGAAAGACAAGGGTGTAACCCAAGGAGCGGCAACTGACTGAGTTTCGGTCTCTTGAGGACTTTGTTCCCAGTCGAAGATGACCTGTGAGATGTCGATGGACAAGACGCGAGAGTCTACCGATGCTGTGCCGGAGAGGCCTAGCTTGTTCAAGGAATTGACCATGTGGGGGATGAACAATGCGCGAACCGGATAGAACAGATGTGGCTGCCGAACTAGAAGCTGATAGATCATGATGATCTGCTGGAAGCCATTGCCCTCCTCTGCGAGAAGCCTTCGAGTCGTTTTTGCCCATTGAGGGTAGCCTATCTCATCTGCTCCAGACCTGGGAAGCACGGGAGCCAGTATATCTAAGGCCTGTTTGATAAGCAGTTTGCCTTCAGTGTGCGGAGGACGAAGTAAACCGGTCCAAGCGCGCAGGATGAACTTTTGAGGCGTATCGAATGCTTCGAAGAAACGAGCGGCTAGGAGATACGCGGTTTGCTTGACGACTGCATCGTCGGAGGTGATGTAATGCCAGGCGCAACGAATGATGTCTTTCTTAACGTCCTCCAATAGCTCGGGGAAACGATGTACGAGGACTGTGGTCAGATGCAGAAGCTCAATCTTGAACATATCATCAGCCTCTACAAACATAGTGTCATCGATCATGGGTTGCCAGATAGACCGATGAACACCAGTTATGAAATCCGCATCGAGTAGGCCATCTTTATTCGGCTTGTCCGCCTGGACAAGAATGGTTGGTGTGACGACGAACCGCAAGAAGAATGTCTTCGTCGGCCAGGATGCAGATCGATCTTCGAACCACATGAGGAACCGAGCAAGGACGTTCCGGCGATAAAGCAAATCCTCGTTCAGAGCAACATGACGGTAGAGGAATTGCGTCAGCTGTGTGAGATCCATCGGTAGATTGCGTGTGTAGATTGCGACAGTCTCGAACAATAGGTCGATCCTTGGTATTTTGTCGAGTACTTTTTGGAAGATCGACAACGTGACGGATTGCCTGTGGATGAGATCCGGAGTCATGATGTCCCCTGGTTCAGACTGCAAAGGCTCTGATCTCCAGATCTCGATCACAGCATCGATCGCCTGACTGTTTTCGGACATCCAACCTGGCTGCAACTCTGTGAGGTCATCTAGGAGGTGTAAACCGGGCAACAACAATGCCGAGTCGCCGCTCTTGAAGCAGTGGGCGACCAAGGCTTGCGTCCTAGATGCCAACTCTCTCTCCACATTGGGGGCGAGCTTTGCCAGTAGAATGCTTCGTAATGTTCTGAGATGACGCGGAAGATGCAGATGGCGAAAGAAGAAGTCAAGAGCCTCTCCAGGATATCGATCGAGATACTTCCCCAAAGGCTCGGAGAAGGGAGAACTGCTGGAGAACTGCATCTGAGCTTCCGTCTGCACGATGGCGTTGACAAGATTTTCCAAGAAGATATTCGCAGCAGAGGGGAGAAGGTGAAAAATATTTGCCAAACGGACGAGTTTGGTAATGCCTTCATTTTCGGGAAGCGGCAGACGAGCTGAGGCTTGGAGCATTGAAGGATCTGCGACGATGCGGAAGTGATCGAGAAGTTTGTGGCCTATCTCGACCTTGAAGTAGTTGATGAGCAGCTCCAAAAGACGAGCCAGACCCTCCAGCCCCGAAACCGAAAGTCTTTTTGGATCAGCAAGATTCATCAAGATGGGCCGCAAACCGGTCTGCAAAAGTTCTTTCGGAAGGCGACTTTGATGGGTGAGTACCATCCGAAGGCCCTCGTGTGCTACCTCCTTGACTTCTTGCGAGGGCGAGTAAAGAGACTTGAAGTATACGCTCGTCACTCTGTGATGACCACCTCAGTCAGCAAGCCGCTTCGAAAGGAGTAATCCTTACCTCTGCCGGGTCTGATGTTGTTTGGCAAAGAAGTCGGTCATCGGCATAGAAGCGGTCAGCAACTTTATACAAGCCACCCGAAGCTTGATCACTTCCAGTCCGCCTTGCCGAAGATTGACCCGCCCAATGTTTAGGTCGTCTGCGTCAGCCAACGCTAGGGCCTCGTGCAAAAGTCTGATGAGCTCGTCGTTGAGCTCTGGAAGTGGTGGATCAAGGCTAATGCAAAATCGCACAGCATCGATCATGCCGATCTGGATGGGGAACGACAATGCGCGCAGTGGCTTCGTGTATATCGCGGTGAGCATGCGATCCCGATGAGGGAGAAGGAGATCATGGGCGGATTTCCCAGTAAGCTCGACGAGTAACTCGATGCATGTTTGCACTGCATGCCTCACCACAGGGTTCGGACTCGAGAGCTCAGAAAAGAAGATGCCGATAAGATGAACCAGCTTGCTTCGGGAAGTGATAGGGACGTCAGCTGATAAGTCAACCTCCACAGTTCCTACCCGCAGAACCCTCTTCAGTACGTCGACCACATCGCCAACGTCGCGAGGAAGGTCGTAAGGAAGATCCTTTAGGATATGCAGGAGAGTGCGAACAAAGTCTACTTCGCGATCCTGGATCCACTTCACTCCGAAATCCGGAGTAGAGGTTAGAATTCGGATACCGCTGCATCCTGCACTCTTCCGCACCCATGAGTCGTCCAAACAAATAGCGCTGAAACGGCTTGCGATTTGATGGAGCATGGGAACAACGTCGAGAGGTGCGGCAGCTTGATCTTTACCCATTGCGACTAGATCGTTGACTACAAGCGCAACCAAATCTTGTCCCTGTCGAGCCTCTTCTTGTTTCTCGCGTGCCAGGGCCCGCGGCATCGCTTCGAGATAAGATGCAAATAGTGGGCTAGGGTACCTCTTCAGACCAATTTCCTTGGTGGCATTTTTGCGCATCTCCAACGCAAAGATCGCTTTTGATAGCTCTCGGATGAATTTATGGGCGTCTTCTTTGACTTCAGGGATATAGAATGCATCAAAAATAGCCTCGAGACACTTAACAAAGACGGAGGCTTGGTTTTCGTTGTGAGTATTCTGCTGGAGGGATAAACCTATGGCAAACACAGCAGGAAAGACAACGACGAACCTCATGTACAAGGAAGGTAACACATGACTCGAGGAACGTATATGCATACGCCCGATGAGGGGGTAACGTCTTGAGCATAGTACGGGCTGCGAGACTCGACATGGTATACAAGTCCACCTTCTCACTTGTTCCACCAAAAGATATTCCAAGCTTCGCAGGTTCGGAAAAAGGCTTATACTCCAGCAGTGGTTCTTTGCTCAATAAGCGCCGGTTTCGCCCGCCCAGTTTTCCGAGGATACGAATCGTCGTGTGAGCGTGATGATGGTTCGCAGGGAGCGGCTTTAGATGAGTGTGAAGTGCTTCCATTAGTTCGCGCAGAACTGTGCTGAGCGTAGGATCGAGGAAATCTGGTGTCAGATTGTCAATGCAGAGTTCGAGCGTGCGTAAGCCTTGCGACACGAGCTCCGGTGATCCGCGTAACGCGAGTGCCAGCGGATGCATAAGGTAGGAGAGGTGCGGGAGAAGATGGGTGAGACGTAGCGGAACAGTGAGACAAAGCTCCACTATCATATCCCTGCTGTATCCATCTGACGCGAGTAATTGACGGTTTAAGCTTTCTAGCATTTCAGGCAGTAGGGGTAAGACCTCTTTGTACAAGAGTTCAAACCGCCCGCCGCCACCGCCAATAGCACGAAAGAGGCCTCGCAATAAGTGGAAATAATTTGTTGGCTTGGTCGCTTTGGCAGCCAGAGGGAAACAGTCCATGATTAGCTTCGCAAGATGCGAGGCCAGTATTGGCTCGTTGGGGCCAGGAAATGCGGCGACGGCGCTGAAAGCCATTTTGAAAAGCCGGATAGTCACCACTGCCGTCTGATCATCATATTCACCGAGCAGTGGTAAACGGTCAATCAGAAACCGGAGCACAATAGCAACCAGCGTCGGGCAGACGGGCTCCCGAAGAAACAGAAATTGACAGATGTGGAGGAGAGAAGGTCGCTTTTGTGCAGCCTGAAAGAATAGCTCGATCTTGTGCGTCCACACCTCTTGAAAGACGTGTAAATTCACTTCAAGGAGCACTGAGCTAAACCAATCCATCGGCTCTGTTGCTTCCCTGGGCTCGGTGTCGAACAGCGCCATACACTTGATGCAGCTGGTGAAGAGGCGAAATATGACCGTTCCATCAGGAGTCGGCCCTTCACACTTCTTCAAACCAACGAGGCATACTCGAAAACCATGCAAAAGCGTGCGGAATAGCAATCGGCACTCTGAAGGCTGATAAGCTTAATTTGTTTGAAGAACGAATTCACTTACCGTGTATCACCTCCTCGGGCTTTTCTACCGCGTAAACGGCAGCAGCAACAGGACGTGCTCTCTCGATCCGCAGAACAGGAGATGGGGTCTCGTCCCCAGCTTTCGCTTTCTCCTGGCGTCCCAAGGCATCATCCAGCACATTCGTCATCGCATCTACTCTGTCGACGCATGTCTCAAACATGCCGCTAAGGACTCGAGCCGCACCCTGAGGAGTGTCTTTGGTCGTGATGTTCTCGATGAGGCCAAACATCATCTTCGCGAAAAGCGTGTGGAGGGTACTTGCGAGATAGGGATTGTGGATTAGGGTGGAATAAAGTTTCGTGACCCGCGCGAGCTGATCAGCTGAAAGCTCGGTGCGTAAATGGTGAACAAGGTCAGCAATAGCAGCATATGCTGACGGACTATAGGGTATGTGTTAGTGACGTAGATGGATACTGGAATCCATGCCATACCGAAGGGTCTCTTGGCTACCAACGCCACTGCCGAGCAGAATCCTCTCATTAAAAAGTTTGTCGATCTGCGGCAAAAGAGCTTTGCGATGGGGGGTGCCTATGAGATGTCGCAAGACGACCATGAGGTCCTGGAAGGACGTTTGGAGTCTGGTCTCGGCCTAAAGTCTATCTACGCACCTTGCGAGCTTGGATGCCATTAGCAGGAAGATCCTGCAGTAGCCGGAGGGCAGACAGAATCAGACGCTCGCCAAATGAATCGAATTGTTCCGCAAAACCGCGGATTATGTAGGCCACATACGAGACCATCTGAGGTAACCGTGAGAGGAGTGCTTAACAACCTACGTGTATAATCACCTTGATTTGTGCGGTAATGAAGTCGGCATACGCTTGCAGGTTCTTGATGGTTGGAGCCATGCCTGCCCAATACAAGCCCATAGCTTCACAGTCTTCACGTGCCTTGCGCTGAGCAGGCGACTCAAGAGCCAGAACTTCAAAGTTAAGACTCAGTGTTGTTTGTATCAAGGTGGACACCATGGATCGGTGACTTTGAGAAAATGTGACGACGACCATGCCCATCTCCGCCAGGACCTTGAAGCTGCGAATGCTGGGCATGACGATATTGGAGTCCAGAACGGCAGAATCTTCTGCGAGTGTCTCCTGCACGAGACCACTTATATTACGAAAAACATCCTGAAGGATGGACATGAATTCGGAGACAAGATCCTCGGTGAGGGCTCTGAAGGAGCGAAGCAAGTCTATGATGATCTTGCAAGAAGTGACACCATTCTCCTCATTATCATTGCGGAGAGTATGAAGCATGCCACTAAGAAGGGGGAGTGCAAGAGGGCGGATTGAGTCGTTATATGGGATGCGATGGAGGACCTCTAGAAGAACGCGTCGAAACTGATATTCGAGCGAGTCTTTGTGGGATGCGGCTTCTCCGGAGCGAAGTATTTCGAGAAGGACGGGGATCATCTGAGGGAATACGCGCGCAGAATCTGTATCTCTGACTGTGTCAATCATTTCTCTGAGCTCGCATGCTACCGTATGCTTGGTTTTGAGGTCTGAGAGAGGACGGTGAGAGGAGGCATAGTGTTGAAGAAGACACATACCTATACCAGGGTCGGCGATACGAGCTGCGCGAAGCTCCAAGTCCGCAGCTGTACCGAGCTGCGGTATGTTGTCCATGGTGGTGGAGGTGCGAGGCCTTGGATTCTCAATGTCACCAATTGACCCTGAAAGCTTGTTTGGTTCATGTTTGGCTCAAAATGCACGTGAATCCCACGTGATCATTGCAAGTCACGCACGCTTGCTCCTGACCTTTATCATATCCTGGGACAAAGCCAAAGCCTTTGTAGACGGAGCAAAGTGAGGTTTCGTAGATCTGACAAGGATCTCCAATTGTAAACGCAGTAGTACTTTGTTGTATCGCTTACATACATATTTATTGCTGTTTATGTGCGTAACGGCACAGTCTAAGTGCAGCGGTCGCAGCCGTCCTCGGCCGAATCACATCTTGTCCTCATCTTTCACTCTCATTCTCATGAAATGGCTTCGAGCGAGCTCCTAAAACAGATCCAGGCCGGAAAGAGATTGAAAAAGGCAGAAACAAATGATCGCAGTGCGCCTTTGGTAGAGTCCAAGCCTGGCGGCGCCGCTGGTCCACGAGCACCAACCTCTGCGCCTGCTATTCCATCCGGTGGTGGTCCTCCGCAGCTGGGAGGTCTGTTTGCAGGTGGGGTGCCCAAATTGAGGCCTGCTGGACAGGGTAGCCTCGGTATGATCTGCGCTTATCACCCGTCGTCGTCCCACCCGGTCTCACAGAATCCACAGCTAAGCCCCCGACGCTCGGTAGGCCACCAGCGGTGCCCAGCCGCGCTACTCCTTCACCTGTATCAAGTGGTCCGCACCCACCTTCTAGGGCGACCCCTCCAAAGCCATCAACACCTGCCCCACCCCCGCCTTCTGCACCTGCAGCCCCACCCCCAATTAGAGCTGCACCAGGGCTGCCTTCCCGGGCACCTGCTGTCCCATCACGAGCTCCGCCGCCGCCGGCTCGCGTCACTCCCTCTCCTCCAGCGGTCACGCCCGCACCTCCTCGTCGGCCTCCGCCCCCTCCCAGGACTGCATCTCCACCTGTTGCGCACCCTTCACCTCCTGCTCGCCGCCCGCCATCCGTCGCTGTACGTAGTGAATCGCCTGCCAACGCACTGACTCCACCTGCGAGAACGGCGCCACCCCCTCCCGTGCGCAACAGCAATTCTAATCCCGTTCATCCAGCTCGCAAAGCTCCTCCCCCTCCTCCTGCTAGACCCTCTTCTATTGCCGGCTCCACGCCGTCCCGAGTGGCACCTCCACCTCCAGCTCGGAAGGCACCTATCGCGAATGGGCCGCCTGCTCTCCCCGCCCATGTGAGGGCATTGTCCGAGGCTGAGTCTTCTGCACTTCCGCCTCCGCCCGGACCATCGCCTGCGCGGACGACACCGGCACCTCCACCTCAAAGATCACAGGTGGTTTCCAGCCGTTCGTCATCCGAAGCGCCATTTCGACCGTCTACAACGGCGCCGAACCATCAGGCGAATGGCACGAGACCGCCCGCCCCAACCCGGAAGAGTGAGCTTGTTCACGCGTCCTGCGAGGCACAACTAACATGATCCTTGCAGTCCCATCGCCGCCGCCGCAAGCTGGGTCTCACACATTCCCAACATCAGCCGACTTTCCGCCACCGCGTATGTTCACCCCAGAGGTAAGACAATACAGTGGAGGTCGCAAACGTGGCTCCGACTTTGATCTCTCGAATATCTGATGGACATTGTTGATCGTTGGACAGAAGTAAACGGTAACCCACATCTGTCTCTACTTACATACATGATGGTGTTAGTCGGCAGGGCAATACAGAGATGAGAAAAGTAATTGAGGGGTCATGCGTAGATTACCATGTTTGTGTCGGAGGCACTAAACCTGACACGTATGCGCGTCTCGGTCTATAAAAGCGGTGCAGTATAGTGCGACTTTCTTTCCACCAACCCCCAACTCAACAGCGATGCGCTTCTCGTCGTTTGTCTCGGCGGCGTCTGCTGTCGCTCTCGCGTCTCTCGTCGTTGCAGACACGGATGCTGAGAAACCTTCTGATGTCCTCAATGTCACTGAGGATACCTTCGAGTCCACTGTCAACCCGGAGCCACTGATCCTCGTCGAGTTCTTTGCTCCATGGTAGGTTCGATACCCGGCATTCTTCTCCGAGACCTAACTAGGCAAACGCAGGTGCGGACACTGCAAAGCATTGGCCCCGCATTACGAAGAGGCAGCTACGACCCTGAAAGAGAACAACATCAAACTCGCCAAAGTAGACTGTGTTGACCAAGCTGAGCTTTGCCAAGCGCATGGTGTACAGGGTTACCCGTGAGTGACCGTTCTTGTTAGTGATTTCATGCCTTGGATACTCACATCCCGTTGCGTCCCTAGGACCCTCAAGATCTTCCGCAGTGGGGAGCCAACTGATTACACTGGGCCTCGTCAGGCAGATGGCATCGTGAGCTACATGATCAAGTGTGTGCCGCCTTTGGCCTTTGCAAACGTTGTAGCTAACATGTGTCTCAAGGCAATCGTTGCCTGCCGTCTCCCAAGTCACTGTGGCGAACCTCATCGACTTCCAAAACGCCGACAAGATTGTCGCCATTGCTTACCTTGCATCTGAAACCGATGCACCTGCAACGGAATTCAGTGCCACTGCTGAAAAGCACCGGGACGACTACCTTTTCGGTCTGTCCACCGATGCAGAGGCCATTGCTGCAGCAGGTGTGACGCCCCCAGCCATCGTCTTGTACCGCAGCTTCGATGAACACAAGACGGAATATCCTTACCCACTCTCATCCGTCACCGTCAAGGACGTTGAAGACTGGATCCAAGAACTCTCCATTCCTATTCTCGGTGAAGTCAATGGCGACACATACGCTGTCTACGCTACCAGCGGAAAACCCCTGGCTTACCTCTTTGTCGACCCATCTGATGAGAACAGCCAGGGTCACATCGAGGCGCTCAAACCGGTCGCGTCCCTGTACCGCGGCAAAGTTAACTTTGTCTGGATTGATGCCACGAAGTTTGGCGAACACGCCAAGGCCCTCAACGTCGCCGAGCCCAAGTGGCCCAGCTTTGTTGTCCAAGACCTTCAGAAACAACTCAAGTACCCTTACGATCAAGACAAGGCTATCGAGCCCGAGGCTATTTCGGTGATGATCGCTGATTATATCGACGGCAAACTCTCGCCAAAATTGAAGAGCGAGCCGATCCCTGAGACTCAGGACGAGAGCGTGTTTAACCTTGTTGGCCAGCAGTTTGAAGAAGTTGTATTTGATGACTCGAAAGATGTCTTTGTCGAATTCTATGCTACTTGGTACGTCGTCCTATGTTTTCGTGTATGACCATCTTACGATGCTCTATTCAAGGTGTGGCCATTGCAAGCGCTTGAAGCCCATATGGGATTCTCTCGGCGATCACTTTGCTAACGTCAAGGATCAGATCATCATGTAAGATATTAATGCTTCATTATTTCCGCTCTGAATTCACACTTCCTCAGTGCAAAGCTTGAAGCCCAGGAGAATGACCTCCCGGAAACTGTTCCTTTCCGTATCGGAGGGTTCCCCACGCTCAAGTTCAAACCCGCCGGTACACGCGAATTCATCGACTACGATGGTGACCGTGCGTTGGAGAGCCTGATCGCTTTTGTGGAAGAGCATGCAAAGAACGACCTGAAGCCCAAGACGGTTGTTGACACGCCTGTGGATGCTCAGACCGTTTTTGAGACTCCCAAGGATGCTCACGACGAACTGTGATATAGGACGATGGTGGTAGATTAAGAGATCAAAACACAGTTGTCTATCTTGGTTCTCAAATATGATTCTGTGCTGTGAACCTATAGTGCCTGAGGACGAGACATAGGGACGAGGGAAATATTAAGCAGGCCTCAGAGTTTAACTTCCTTGAGGCCATGCTTCCAGAAAGTGAAGTATGCTCGAAAGAGGTAAGACTGAAGAACGGAGAGGATTGGTAGGAAATGCTCACGCGTTATGCCATCCTCCTGAAGGCAACTGAGCATCAACTCAATGAAGGTTTATAGATAGGAAACTCACGCGATAATTAAGCAGGGCGACCATGCCGTCAGGGTTCATACCCTCGCCGGTGTACTGCAGGGCATTCAGAATCAAGACAGTGAAAGAGGGGAGACTAACAAATTCGAAATCCTTGAAGTTGGCGACTATCTTTTTAGCATACGCCGAAGCGCCCTTTTCGAATGCGTCGACCTCCTCTGGTTTTGTCTCCGTCAATTTTGTCTTGACTGCTTTCATATAACCCTACAGTAGTAAAGTAATGATGTGAGATGGAAGGAGAAACGTAAGACGCACCTTGAGATAAGTGAGGAAAGATTTCTTGTCGAACATGGTTGATTGAAGGCGGAATGAATGGACTACGTTGTTTACTTGTACGGCGCCGTCCTCGACGGCCTCTTCCTGCTCCTCAGCGGAGGGGTTAGCCCCTGTGTGACAGTGAGCGCGGTGGAAAAGATCTGAAGGATGATACATGCCGATGTTGACATCCGCGCCGGGCTTGACCGTGATTAGCTGGCAGTCGACCTCGTAGACAATGTGGTCGACTTCCTTGCTGGGACAGAATGAGGATCGGATGTGTGGGTGTAGGGACTGTTGAGACGCACACGGGGAAGGCATCGGAGAACATCTCGTCGCCGGTTAGGATGTCTTCGTAGAGCAACATGGCGTGCGCTGTGATGGGAGGGGGAGGAGGACAAGAGAACTTTTGACATCGATGGATCATCTTATCTGCCTCTTCGGGGTCACTACACTCTCAGGGGTCCTCGCACTCCCTGATTTCGGTGCAGAGTCCGTTCTGGTGTGCAGCGATGGACTACCAGGCGGTGGTCGTGCAGAGGCCGCCCCGTCCGCAGGGGACTCGACACAGCCCAGAGTCGCGCTACTGGCGCCAGTTCAAGCGCCCCGTATTCATCAAAGAGTACGCCCCAGTCACTGCGGTGCACTTTACACCCGCAAAACCACACAGGTACGCGGTCACCGCTGCTACCCGCGTCCAGATCTACGCACCACGCACACAAAAGGTCGTAAAGACAATATCCAGATTCAAAGACGTCGCCCGCAGCGCCCAACTCCGCCACGACGGAAAACTCCTCGTTGCCGGCGACGATACCGGCCTCGTGCAGGTCTGCATTCTTTACCCCCGCCTCCTTTCGCTAACCCCATCTCAGGTGTTCGACGTCAACTCTCGCGCCATCCTCCGCGCCTTTGATTCCCACAAGCAACCCGTCCACGTCACCAAATTCTCTCCCCTTTCCCCCACCCATATTCTGTCCTGCTCGGACGACACTACCGTCAAGCTCTGGGACATCCCCTCCCAGTCCGAAACCGTGACGTTCGACGCCCATTCAGACTATGTCCGTTCCGGCCAGGTGTCCCCCACAAATCCTCATCTCGTCCTCACCGGCTCATATGACGCAACCATGAGACTCTCCGACTCCCGTACCGGTCAGTGTGAGATGCTCATGGGTTCCACCTCTCCTGGTGCTTCCCCCGTCGAACAGGTCCTCATACTTCCGTCCGGCACCGTCGCATTGTCCGCCGCAGGCCCGATCCTGCGCATGTGGGATCTAAATGCAGGCGGCCGCTGCATTCGCGCCCTGTCCAATCACCAAAAGACCATCACGTCTCTGGCCTTTGACGCCAACGTCGCTCGCCTCCTCACCGGAAGTCTCGATCAGATGGTCAAAGTGTACGACATCTCTTCCTACAAGGTCGTTCACACCATGCGTTACCCTGCACCTATTCTCTCTCTCGCTATCTCGGTGGGCAATGCTACTTCTTCACTTTCGTTCCGACTCATTTCATCCACAGCCAGACTCGACACACATTGCCGCCGGCATGTCGGATGGGACACTCTCTGTCCGTCAACGACAACAAAAGGCATCTCAGAGCGGTCAAGACTTGGCCGACACTCTGACAACTGGGACCTACGAAACGTTTTTGGGAGGCGCACTTTCATCAGTTGGCCAAAGGCGTGTCAAGTCCAAAGCCAAGTCAACCTTTCAGGGTGATGTCGACGAGCTCAGAGTGGAGAGTAGACGAGCACCTCGTCTGAGAGAATACGACCGCTTGCTCAAGTCGTTCAAGTATTCAGCTGCACTGGATGCCGTCCTTCGAAAAGTACGATCCTTGGCTCGCTTCCTCTTTTCGACTGTCTTATCCCTCCTGAGAACGTTCCGCCTTTAACAGCCTTCTCGTTGATACAAGAACTCATTCACCGTGATGGCCTCCGTAGCGCACTCTCTGGCCGAGACGACGTCCTACTGGAGCCTGTGCTACGTTTGCTTATCAAGCATGTCGCCGATCCCCGTTTCGGTGAGATGGTATGCGACATCTCCACCTTGCTCATAGGTGAGCTTCCTCTATCTCATGTCGGCGGCTCCGTGACGAGGAAACATGCGCTTCCCAGATATGTATACGCCCGTCCTGGGCCAGTCTCCCCTCATAGATACACTATTCCTTCGTCTGCGGAAGAAAATCCTTGCAGAAATTCGCTTCCAGAAAGAGTTGATGAAAACAAAGGGTACATTAGAGATGCTATTTTCGTCTGCCACCCTAGCGTCCGCGCCGAATTTACCACAAAATGAGTAACTCGGTCGTACCCATAGATACGCATGCCCAAGCTTAAGTTATAAACACTCCTCAAGGTAAGCAATTAGATTCTCGAGGATCGCCCTTTGCAGCATTCCTGCTTGAATTTTATCACTGCCCTGGCTTTCGGCGGATTCATCCACATCAATGTTGTCGTGGTACGTTCTTAGTGTTTCAACGATGTTTTTGAGTGACAAGTTCTTTCTCTCCAACATTCGTGTGGTATGAGCGCGAACCTACAAAAATCAGGAAAGGAAGTCGGACACGATCTGACAACTTACACCATCATCTTCCATTGCAACCCAAGCCAGGATATAGTCCAAGGTCTGCAGAGTGAACAACCCCCCGTCCAAACGACGAAAGTAGAATAAATCTTCGTCTTGGGGGTCAATTATGCCGTCTTCAGCGAGCAGTTCCTATGGGTGGACCTGATCGGCTCTGTCGTCTTCAAAGTCCAAATCATGCGTACCTTTTTCTCCGCCTCGATCTCGGCATCAATGGATTTCAGACGGCTGAGTGTATTTTCTCGTATTTCCAAAAGCTTGTCCACTTTCGCGTAGTCGCTCTCCACGAATTTAGTCAGTAGACGCACTCGGTCTGTTGAGTCGGAAGGTAGACTCGAAAGCAGAGACGATATTATTCCCAGAATATGGGAAATGTCCTCCGAAGCTGGTGCTGTCACTTTCTGCTTTTTTGAAACCTATCACGGTCTGTGTAAGCGATGCGTCGGTATTACAAGTCCCGAATGAACCTTGCCCATTAACGCTGAAAACAGTGTCTTGAGCCCCAACGCTTCGACGAAATTGGAGCACACATCAGAACCCGCTGGTCCCGACATCGCGTAATCTAGCGTTTTTATTGACCGAGACTTCGATTGAAGCTTCTCTCTGAAATGTCTGTCAGTAAAAGGTGACCTGCAACAATCGCGACACCCACTTCATCATCAACACCATGAGGTCCACGCCTTCGCTAGCCAAAAACAGTGACTTGATCTCAGGTTCTGCCAGCCCCGAGCACAGAGCATCAAACAGATTCTCCATGAATTCTGTTTCATCTGCGTCCACAGGCTCACGATACCGAAATTGCTGGTCGCCAAGTGAGACTTGCGCATATATCCTCAGCTCGACTGTCGCTCACTGAAAGTATTTTGAGGATGATCTCGACGCCATCCTTCTCGCCGAATTCTTGTCTATTTGGAACGCTGTTTTGAAGTAGAATCGAAAGTAGCTCTGCGGCGTAACTGCGATTCTCGTCGTGGGTCTTTGATTGGATACGTTCCAATAGCCAACTCATTATCTTCGTCTTGGAAACGAGTTGCACTGATAAGTCGGGGTTGAAACCTATTGTGTTCTCAAAGACACCTGCATGCGAGTTCTCAATATTCCGTCTCATGGGACACCAAAATCCTCACCAAGAATGTGAAAGACGCCTTGTCTGTCCGACTCTTCTTCTTCCTTTAGTCGAGACAGATTGTCCACCAGCAACTCGGGTACAGAATGTTCTACCTGAAGGACTCACGTCACTATGAGAAAAGTTGAGAGAACCAGACTTACCAATGCCTCGATGAGCATTTTGAGAGCGGGTTGGTTCTCTTCTTGTTCAGACTCATCTCCTTCGTTGCCAACGTCCTCGTCGGTCAATTCGTGGAATACCTCGACTGCATCAATGACTATGTCAACGTTCTCATGACTGAGCAACCCAACCAACAGAGTCACAATCCCAGAGCGTATCATTTCTGGATACGCCAGAGTGGGAGTCTGTGCTAGAGGTAACAAAGACTTGATCGAACTGTCGAGGTCCGCTTCCGAGTCGATGAACCTGGGCGAGAGGATCAATCTTGTGCAATGGTGCCCCAGACGAAACTCACTTCGAAGGGTCACCCGGGTACTTGGACCGCTGGTCTTGGTTCTTATTCACCGCGCGCTCCAACCGCAAAAGCGTTCTTCGGACACCGGTGATCGTGACCTCCTCGGGCTGAAGAACAGAACCTGGTTACTCTAGTCATATAAAACTCGACGAGCACGAGGACACACTTGGTTCGAAACCCCTTCCGTTTCCGCTTTTTCAAAGACACTCAAGATTTCTTTTTGTTCGCGCGTGAGACCACCGCCATAGAATCGGCCTTCCTCGTCCTCCTCTACATAATAATCCGCGTCTCCACCGGGTGCGAACGAAGTATCGACTTGGTCTTCATCCTCGGGCGCGTCCTCCACCGTCGCGCGTCTTGGCCGTGAATCGACGTGACGAGTAGGTTGTTCTTGCGTGCTCGGCTCGGACAAGGTACGCGAACTGCTGGACTCATCCAACCTCATTTTCTTGAACATCTCTGGGGTTGGATTATCTGGTAGCTTACGCTTTGAACCTACGGGTAGTTTGGGCACCTAACTACGGCTTAACGAGTGCGTCGGTGATATATGCCAAGGCACTAACCTTGAACAGTTTGTCAACGTCCATGTTGCGAATGTAGACGTCAATGTAGGCTGGTACAGAGTAAGAGTATAAATAACGTCACTCCATCTAGCAGTGCAATTATATGACCTAAGCAACCACAAGGCGCATCCATTACACCACATCTCATGTGCTACGCCAGTACATAAAAACGTGGACCTAAAATCGTCCAAGATGTCCAACCTCAACCACATTGCCGTGTCAAGCGGGGCGTTGTGATGACATGTGTGTGAGCATGGCTCGAGATTCTGACGGTCCAACGTACTGGTTATGCATCCACACCATCCAAGGTATCAGTATGGCTTGTGTCGATTCTTCTTCAGGTCCCTCTCCAATTGTTTCGCCTTCCTGTGTCCGATTTCCACAGGCCTGATAGCAGAGTCGTCCGCCTTTTTAAGCTTGACAGGACGATTACCTACATACTTGCCTGTTTACTGCTTGAGCGGGTCCGAATCAATCAGAGAAGGTCGAATGGACTAACCATCCATCTCTTTCCACGCTTTCAGGAAATCTTCCGGATCTGAAAATGCGACAAATCCGTACCTAGCCTGTACAAACAATCCATCAGCGATCCATTATGATATGATACAGCAAACACGCATTACCTTTTGGCTCAGCCTATCTCGGATGACGCGGGCCTTCTGGAATGATGGGTATTTATTGAAGGCATTTGCGAGAACGTCGTCAGATACATCATTGCTTAGGTCTCCGACAAACAATCGAAACCAAGCTAAAACACTGTCAGCAGCAAAATTACGGAGATGAGGATAGGACGTACATGGGTTCCACTCAAGGAGAGTCTGGTCCTCCCACACCTTGCCACCACCCTTTCGTAGGACAGTCGTCCTCTTCCCTCCCTTGGCCAGCTTTCCACCGGATCCTCCACGTTTGTCGATCATGGCACCGGGTACATAGACACTCTGTTGCGCAAGGATACCAACGTCATATTCGTAAGCGTTCGCTGGGACCGGAGCAGTGTGCGTGGACGAAGAGCCTGGGATGGGATACATCGGACCGCTGTAGGGCTGGTGGTAAGGATTGACATCGTAGGCCGACTGCTGTTGGTTGTATTGCGAATAATAGTTTTGCGATGGATCCATTTGTGAGAGCGCCGTTCAAGGTGGTTGTCAAGATCGACCTCGCAATAATTACATAATATTCTCGTTTGTCATTATCAACATGAACAAATAAAGTCGATCCTAGGCATACACAGATTTGGGTGGTGCTCGTCGTCGCAGGCGTTCCTCAAGTCACTTCAAGGTAAGGCCCCCGTCTGATCCCGTGTTATCATCCACCCACGTTGAAGAGCGTTCATGACAAACGTTTGGCTCTCGTTTCGCGTCCTTCGGGATGGATGCTCTGTGGTGCAGTGTGATGATGACCTGGTTCGCTGATCCATCCTCTCCAGATGCCGTTCGTCAAAAACGTCAAGTCAAACGCCTACTTTTCACGTTTCCAGGTCAAGTACCGTCGCCGCAGAGAGGGCAAAACCGACTGTCAGTTGCCGTCTCGATCATCTACTGCTCACCGTCCTGACTACTCTCCGTCCTGACTACTCTCTAGACTACGCCCGCAAACGTCTTGTCACGCAAGCCAAGAACAAATAGTAGGCATTCAGTCACTGTTACGCTCCTTCGTCTAACGTTATCTCAGCAACGCTCCCAAATACCGGCTAGTCGTCCGTTTCACCAACAAGGATATCATCGTCCAAATCGTCTATGCGCGTCTGCAGGGTGACTTTGTCCTCACCGCCGCTCACTCGAAAGAGCTCCCAAGATACGGCATCAACCATGGTTTGACCAACTGGACAGCCGGTAAGGGCTTTGGAATGATTGGCGGCAACCCGTGTTCTGACAGCTCGCAGCTTATGCAACAGGCCTACTGTGCGCTCGCCGTGCTCTGACCAAACTCGGCCTTGCGGACAAATACGAAGGTGTCACAGAACCTGATGGTACAATAAAGTTGACGGAGGCTCTCGATGACGAAGACGCTCCTCGTCCCTTCAAGTGTTACCTTGATGTTGGCTTGAAGCGTACTTCCACAGGTCACCGTGTGTTCGGAGCCATGAAGGGCGCAAGCGATGGCGGTATATTCATTCCCCATTCCGAAAGGCGTTTCCCCGGATACGACCCAGAGAGCAAACAGCTTGACGCTGAGGTGCTGAAAAAATACATCTTTGGTGGTCACGTTGCAGAATACATGGAATCGCTAGAAGAGGAAGACGATGAACGGTAAGCACTACTCGTCTAACAAGATGCAAGCTCTCAACCTCGCTACTCGTCAGATTCAAGAAGCAGTTTGCCTCGTATCTCGCAGATGGTGTTGGGTCCGAGGACATTGAGGAAATCTACACCAATGCATATGCCGCTATTCGGGAGGACCCCACGTTCAAGCCCACCGAGAAGACAACAGATTGGAAGGCAGAGTCGCTCAAGTACAAGAAACCAAGATTGACCCACGCGCAACGCAAAGCTGCTATCCAGGCCAAAATCGAGGCTTTCCAGGCATCTGGTGGGGTTGAGGAGGACGAGGAAGAGGAGGATGAGGATGAGTAGCGGATTCGTACCAGATGTCATTTGTTCTCCTACTTTTACCCATGTTTTAAAACGACAATTAGGCCATCCGTATGTTTTCATGCACATGTGGTCGAATCTGCATTCCGCTATGATACAGCGAGAGTTTTCTCTAAGATCCCCAACTGCCAAGATATCAATGACATGGTTTGATGGGGAGGATAGGTATCCACGTGCGACATCTGATTCTCGGTCCCTCGACGTACTCGGTAGGCTGAAGAGCATATGGCAAAATCGTCAGCAAACGACACGCTGAAGTTTCTGTAACAAAAGTCAGTATATCGTGCACTGGATTGACGTTTTGCGATCAAACTTACACAATACACCCTTCCCATCTACCGATCGTCTTGCCGCTGACCATGTCGACGAACCAGGTCCCCCCAAAGCGTTCGCTATACTGGCTCCCAGACTCGCAGAGCTTAGTGAGCAAGCATTTCTCCACTTCGTCTGAGAGGAGTTGGCTGAGTTGAGGAACGGACGTAATCGATAATGTTGCCTGTGGAAGATGTGCGATTAGAGAGGACGGAGACTGGAAGGTCAAGCGCAATGTCTGTCTTGCCCCAATCGTTAGCCGGCTCGATCGAGAAGAAAAAGCATAGCTACCTCTCGTCGATGCGCAAAAGGGCTTCACCCCCAACTCTCTTCAAAACGCTTTCGCCTGTCAATCGATGTTGCAGACTTTGCCCAGTCTCCCCGACTGGATCAAATCTAAGCGTGCATGGCACGCCAGCATGTGCCAATGCAGATACCATTTTATCGAGTTCGGTCTTGGTCCTGACGCAGAACTGTTGGTATTGCAATAGGTCGATGACGGGTTGAAGTAGCTGAGAAGATGGTTGTGTAGAGGGTGGTCGTTCAGCCGAGGCCGAGACGCGTTTGGCCTTGTCACCAGCGTGCATGGCCAAAAGAAGAGCTTGCAACGTGGAATGTATTAGATCACAGGTTGGTGCAAGAGTTTGCGGTCCACAGGATGCTTTGCGGAAGTTTGCATTGATATCCATCTATTTCTCTATGAGTCAAAGTGATCTATGACTATCTGAGGCGCACCATCTCGAATCGTAGCTCAATGCCGTGATCTACGTCTATGATGATTATACGCTCGGCAACTCGAGCAGTTGAGGTAGGGAGGCTGCTCGCCTCCTTGATTAATACGGAAAATATTTCTTCGTCCACGATCTCGCTTTGTGCTCCTGCTAGAGACGCCTCCAGTGATAGGCGTTCCGGGTTATCGAGTGAATTATGGGCAGTATGTGTTACGCCAGTGGAATCCATGATAGCCAGCGAAATTCGCAGGCGAGCTGACTGACGGTGAGGGAAGACGAGCGTGTGGGTTTCCGTCTCATGTGTAGACATATGAGCTACAGCCTTTCTTCGAAAATGCTTTAGGGCTACAGAACTGGTGTCAGGGACAGTCGACTCCACCCTGCCGAAAGGGGTCACCTACATTCCTCCAGACCAAAAGATACCAAAAAGTCCTTTGACGTTCTGTCCGCACCTTTTCCCGAAGGTGCCCAAGCGGGTAATGGGGCGGGGACAAGACACCAGTTTGCCTTTCTGATCTTAAGTGCATCTATCCAATATTTTTCGCTTTGGAGACGGCTCCTTTCCAGTCTGGATGCAGCTTGCTTAAATACATCTGCAGCCTTTCTGAGTGCCTCGTCTTTACCACCGACGGTTAGCTGTGCATTGAATGCATCGACGGAATTGATGGCTGGTGGTTTGGACACCACGCTGGCAGTCAGAGAAGTTGGGGGTAAGGAGGACACGGAAGAAGGTTGGTTTGGTGTTGCAGACGATAAAAGGAAGGACAGAAGATCCCTGGCTTGAGTCATTTCCCCTAGAGCAATACTGAGATTTCGCGTGAATAATCAGATACGTGGGCAAGCGAACTGTACCTACAAGAGCTGCGGAGTGATCTCCATTCGCATCTTGAACAGTTGTTCAGGAGACATGGTCAACCTGGTGTTGTCCGTTGTGGATTCGTCATCCTCCGAGACTGGTGAACTCTCTCGCGGAGGTGGGACGAGCGCGTCACCTATGGGTAACTGATCTTGGCGCTCGAAGAAGTCGATACCTCGCTCAGCAAATATCCTTCTCAGGTTCTCCCCAAGGATTGTGGTGGGGTTTTCGATTCTATTCCAGAGTTAGCTGGTGCGCCACTGCCGAAAAGCCAGAACCCATACGGCTCGACGATTTGCTCGCCCTCCGGGGTGATGTCAAGCAAGACCGGGATGCGCGCACCACTATCATCTTTGTAGGGTCTCTCGAGCGACAATTTTGTCCTTTTCCATTCTGGCTCGTCAGACATGATGGCAACACTTGGGCGGTCAAGACTCAAGACAAGGAATACGATCACGTGAACCTAATATACAATCGCGATGCTGCATTTTTCTTTGCGTTCACCAACGGCCTAGAGCAGCGTGGGTTCGCCAGGACGAACAAAACAAGAGCAAGGACAGCGCATACGCGAAGACAAGTTGATTGAAACCCAGCGTACCCAGCAGTAGTGCCCTTCTTAAACAGCCAATTGATGATAACGCGTCCCTCCTGCTTACAACTCTGCTGTCCAAGATGCGGACATTATGCCGGGGCATTGGTCTTAGCATTTCCTACCCGCACGCAAGCCGCCGATTATGGCATGTGTATCAAGCAGCCCTAGAATCGTTCCCACTAGATCCCTCGTCCTACAGACCAAGCCCGCAAGTAAAGTCACTCGGCGGTAAAACGAGTCAAACCGTTCCTTCCAGTTTAATATCCACCCCGTTGAAAACCACTACGGCCTGTCTGTACTTTCCGTTTATGTTTCTAATCCTGCGCTGAATGAGAGACAGGGTAAGGCTTTCCGTGACACAGAAGAGCATGCAAACTTGATTTAGGTAATGATAACTACAAAGAACGAGCTTCACTAGTTGAATAATTGGTGGAGTTCGGCAGAAGTTACCGAGGAGTGTATTGCGTAGTCACTCCGGGTGGTGTTCGAAACTATGACAAGCCAAGTACATGTAATCCACGTTATCTTGGTTGCAGGCTGTATGGTAGTCTAATAGCCCGCTGCACCTGGTGCAGCATCCCCCTCCCGTCTCAGCCTCAACAATACCTCCTTGAACCGAGTGAGGTCGGTGGTTCCGGCGCCAGTCCGGGCAATAGTTTTGCTCTGCGAGTTCTGGAGTTCGATGATGTTGCAGATGCGCTCCCAGGTGGTCCCCTTTGCGAGTGACGACTGAAGGTTTTCGAGGAAGTCCGCCTCTTGGTCCCTATTGACGTTAGCATATCGTGTCAGTGATGTGTTCCGCGAGATAACGAAAAAAAAAGACGTACTTGTTCTCTCGGATCGACCGTTCCTTTTTGGCAGCGTACTCTTCGTAGAATTGATCGATGGCGGCCTCTGCCTTGGCGATGGTCTCCTGACGCCTTGCTTTACTCGCCTCATCTCGCTGCCTGATCTCCTCTGCCTGCCTTTCGCGCCATTCCCTGTCACAAGTCCGCGATTGAGCGCGCGTTCCTAGACACAAAAAGTGCTCGGTCTTGTACACCGCCTTGCGTACCTGATGACTTCGGGTTCGTCCTCTTGGATCTGCTGGTTCAGAATGGGTGTTGAGGAGAACGCGGAGGGCTGAGGACGCGGCGCGAACGGCGGTGCAGCGCCAAACGTGGGTTGCGCAGGCGGGGGCGGGGATACGGCCTACGAAAACGTGTGCTATTAGCACCGAAACAACGAAACCCTCGACCGCAGTGTGCGATCAGGACGAAAAGACGTACGTGACCGACATCGAGCGCGGGAAACTGGTCCTCAAACTTTTCAATTTCGTTGTCGCCGGTCACTTTGACCTCATTGAAGGTCTGCTGCGGAGGGCTGCCAAAGTCGTCGAACGAGAAGGTGGTAGGTGGAGCTACGGTGGGGACTGCTGGGAAAGAGGGGACGTCGCCTTCTCCATCAAGCGAGATGTCTGGGAAGGCAGACGCAGCACGGTCAAAGTCAAAGTCATCCATGGTAGGATTCACGTGCACAGCTCGTCGTCGTGGAGAGAATGCAGAATCACGTGATCACTCCACGGCGCTTTACCATTGATAATAATGACCATCCGCAAAAACTCGGATCTCAAAAAAAAATAGGACAGGAGCAGATAATCCTACAATGGTAACTTCGGGCGTTTTGTTATATTCGCAGAGAGAAGTAATTAAGGGACGAGTTTCCTTTTTCCCGCCACAACGCCTTTCCTTCTTTGCCTGTTTGGGGGTAATGATCACGTGCTGAGAACAACAAAGACAGGGTTGGACAGCAGACACGAAACCAGACCTTGCCTTGATTGTACAACAGGCACCGGGCGACTGGTTATCCTTACGAGACCCGTTCTATGATAGGCTCGGAGTGTGAACGTGGGGTGGTGGGTGCCTGATGGCGACAGATCTGAGTCAATGACAAAGTATCTAGCACGTGATGCGAGAGATTTCGCTCCAGCCCGGACCATGTATCTTGGCACTCGTCCACGACGACACCAACAGCCAAATGGCCAAAGGTGCCCACACTGGCTCAGGAGATCATACCACTTTGAAGAGGCGCAAGACTGAGGACGACGACTCGTCCAATCCCCAGTCTAAAAAACCTCGCACTAGAGTCAGGTACGTTCCGCTTTCCCGTACCAACGAGTTTGCCCCAACTCCCTCCCAGTTTCTCGTGCGGAGAGTGTCATCGGCGCAAGCAAAAGGTAGCACCCACTTCTTATACCCCGGACGGTGTGCTTATGCTATTTTTCCAGTGCGATCGTCAGGTTCCTTGCTCTCATGTACGATCTTTGTAAACTCGTAGTATAACAATGTTACTGACGAATATCCTCAGTGCATTGCTCGAAAGGTGCCCGAGCTTTGTAAAGCGTATACGCCAGGAAAGATGGATCAAGATCTGAGCGTGCGGCTGGCAAGGCTCGAACACATCATCGAGCTCGCACTACCCCAATATTTTCACAATCCTGCATCACCATCCACCGCACCTTCGGATAGGCACAACCACGCCAGTTCCGATGGTCTCGATGATGATAACCGCTCTATCACCGACGAACAGGATCCCAGCGGAGGTACTTTCCAGAGCGGAAAGTGGTACGGCAACAGTGCGTCGGGAAGTGTTGCTCCAGCCTCCGTATTGGAGCAAGTGAATATTTTGATGACATTCTTAATCTCGAGTCTAACACGTGTTCTGTTAGCTGGCAAATGTCGTCGTTGCCAGTTCTCACCAAGAGCAGTGGGACCCCACTCACCATAACGCTGGTCACGGCACTGCTTCTATGCTGCAAAATGGCACTCACAGTGACAACAAAACAACGATCGCGACCCCTGCTCTTATAGAATCCGTGCGACAAGACTCTGAACCGTCCGCTGTAGATAACCTAAAGAGCTTGGTGCAAGAATGTGGAGTATCTCCGCATAAAATATCGGAACTGCTTCAAGAACTTCCACCACAACGATTTTCGGATGTGCTTATTGATCATTACTTCGCTTCTATGTGAGCGCAATCCAGACAAGATTTATTTCTTGAAAATCAGATTAACCTTCTCGCAGAAATTGGACAAGGTACCCTATTTGCGAGAAAGACTTTCGTACAGCATATTCCTCTCTGTGTGCAAACGGGGTGGGGGCGAACACCACTGACGCACGCTTCTTACCTCTTCTGTTCGTTGTGCTGGCCATTTCTGTGCGACTTGCACCTGAACATCTTGCCGGTGATTTACGTACGAGGAGGGTCACCTCGCTTAGGTATTATTGGTCTTGTATGTTCCACCCTCCACGTTTATTTTCTGAGCTGACAACTCGAGGAGCACGACGGTCACTTCTCATCGCGGCGGCAATTCAGCCTGATTCGCTAGACATTGTTCTAACTCGCTTATTGGTGGGTTTACTGGCTGTTAGTTTCTCCGAGGTCCATTCCAATTTGTTCACAGAGCGCTCGATTTTTGACGTTTGACCGTCGAATTACAGAGTGCTGGAGCCAGCTTGGTGCAGCTGTGCGAACCGCACAAGCTCTTGGCCTGCACAGAGACGCTGCGCCTAGGGTCAGTTCAACCTTTCGTGGTACATACGCTTGTCTCACATTCCGCAGGGACTGGATCCAGCCCAAGTTGAAAATCGTAGACGTATTTGGTTAGGTCTCTTGACCACATTCCGTTGCATCGGATTAACAATTTATAGGTCATATTTGTATCATGCCGATCGTTCTTACGCCCTTGTGCTCGGTCGACCTAATGCCATCCAAGATGATTATACATGCACTTTGCCTCCCCTTAACGTTGATGACGATTTCTCTCCTACTACAATTCGCAATCCCCCCCCTCTGACAAGCCCTACTATCATGACTTTTGTTATCCTTCGTCACCAACTGGCTTCGATCATCGGTCGAATGGTTCATCACTTCCAGAAAGTCCACACCCCTAGCCACTACTCCGACGTCCTTGCCCTTGATGACGACCTCCTAAAATTTGTTTCCACTTTGCCACCCCATTTCGCATTGGAGCCAGACACTTCCCTTGACGAGAGCATGCAATTCATACCCGTCCACCGATTTTTGCTCATCACGGAGATCCTCTTCGTGAGAGTTAGCTTGCATCGGCCGTATCTGCTCCGTAAATTGAGCAGCGATCGCTACCTGCGGTCACGGATCGCGTGCTTCGAGTCTGCCATCAAGGACTTCGAGGTTCGCAAGGCTTTTCGTGAGAAAATGCCTAAGCAGACCCGCCAATCTCTCCACAACGCATACAGGGAGTTTCAGACAGCAATGATCAGTGGCATTTATCTCGTTCTGCACCCGCATGGGAGGGACTCAGGCATGATGCACACTATTTTGGACGATTTCCTCAAGGATCACGAAGGCGTTCGGGAAATGGATGAAACCACCCGTCGGGAGCTCAAAATCATCGAATTCCTGAAGAATCGTGCACTTCAGATTGCGGAAAACACAGCGCCAAATGCAGACCAGGAATCGCACGCTGTGATTGACTCCCAGCTGCCCACCACACCAGTAACTTCACATCACGGACACTCCCCATTCTCTTCCATTCTGGCGACCACGTCGGGTTCGCCATCTCCCTTGTACCCACCTTCCCCCTTTGCTCAACCCCGCGCTGTACAACGCCTACAGCACAGTGTTTGCGCGGACGGAACACTCAATTCACCTGTGGGCACAAACAGCCCGAGTGGAGATGAGGAATCCGCGGCCCAGTCGTTACTAGATCATTGGTGCAGCACGTTCAATGATAGTGCTATTGATGGACCAACTGGCATGCCTGCGCTCTCTTGGGGTGGACCGGGCGGTGCAGACTTCACTGGCTGGGTCGGCGCCAGTGCCAATGCGCCACTATCCATTGATCCGAATCTGATGCCAACAACAGACGGAGATTGGAGTTATTGGGAAAATCTTGTCAGTCAAATCAAGACTGGGCCTCCCTTGTAGATGGCAGGCAACAAATCTATAACGAAGCAGGCTTCAAAGTCCACGACTTGGTGGAGGTATTTATTGTATGACTTTGCTTTGTTGTATCTATCCGCTATTCAACATATCGCAGAAGCTTCCAATATAGACCACCTTAGGATTATTTAACATTCCGTTGTCGCCGAAGTAAGTCGGTGTCCTGACACATCAAGCTTCAAGTTACGTCTCTGAGGTATAAGGATGAGTGGTCAACCAAACACTGAGTTATTGGCGTGCTACTCAGATGTCACAGCCTCAGACGCAATTACGTACAGTGTGATGTGATGCATGCATGATAATGTTTGCAATCGCCAGCTTCAGATCGTTGCTTTCAAGTTCATTGATAGCCTTAATGATGACCAGAAATGGGTGAGCATGCGCGGTATCTTGCCTGTCATACTAACGATTGAACTAATGTGCGAGGCCTCAGATTGGTCAAATCATGTCTAACCATGCGAACATTATTTTTTCTTCTTCTTCGCATTTGACGTGATAATCAAAGAAGAGTGGGTACGTGAGGTCTCACCGGAACCGACAACCGAACCTGATACTGACGTTATTTACTAGTGACTAGTACTAAGCTGGAGCCTTCATTCACCAATAACGTCAGTCGTTGGTGCTGGCTTGGACTAGTACGGGAAAATGGCGAATTACTAACATGCACCAAGAACCGTGTATAGGCTCATTCGTTTTCTTCTCGGCGAGCGGTGAAGCATGGCACGAATATATCACCTGGTCTACGTCGCAATCCTTGTTCTCATGATGCCACCTGTGGCCAGCCAAATGGTCGTCGGACCACCAGCAAACCCGTTCCTGGATCCAAAGGAGGATCCATACAATCCGCTGAGATAAACCACACCAAACACCTTAACGGCCATTGCATTTGGTAAATCAGGGAACATCACTGCCTGAGCCTCTGCTAACCAGAAGTATCGTAGTGCTTGTCTTGCTTATCGCGCTTATCCAGACCTCTTACATTTTCAGATGTGATGCAAAGTGGATGCTCACAATGGTCATCGGAGGATACAGTGCGTACCTCTACCTCGCAGTGGTGTAGCTCTAAATATTAAACATCGGGTTTGGGTGTCGGTTCGGATTGCATTATTATCCCGACTCCGAGGGAATATACATCGCAGAGTATATGTTTATCGTGTTATCAGTATGTTTCTTTATGTTATTTATACTCCAGAGGCTCATTAAGTCTTGTACATAGCCTTGTGCATTTATTGCGGCAAAGCATGTCTTGTTGGGACGGCTTGCGAGGCACATATCGTGTTCTTCACACGTTCTACTACCTGTACAGAAACTGACACTCACCTTCGTATCCTCGGATATCACAACATTCCTGATTCAGGCTACTGGAGGAAGATTAACCGTCTCTCACAATCAAACTCAGCGGCAAACAGGGCCTCATGTACGTTGATCACACTCTCTTGGGATATCTTTGATTCCATTGTTTGGAAAGATCTTCCTCGTTGACCTGGTGCTGCAATTGGTATCGTTCACTTTATTTACCAGCATATATTCTTGTATCGGGTGTATAGCCTGGAACGCGGTACATGGGAACGTAACAAATCGGACCCATGCTATCACGATTGGCGAGCTTTGGCCACTGCCTTGTCTACCAGTTGCACTGGTATCCTTATATGTGTCTCTCTGATTGGCAATCCGATACCCCAATATGACTCTTGCGTATGTTAGGTACGGTCTGGCTACAGAGTCGCTGAGCTCTCGGAAGGCTTCCAATGCTACGACGAAGGCCTTCTTCTACGTTCTCGACACCTTCCCGCTTAGTATCGCCATCTCCGTGCATGCCCTGTTCTGGCCTGCAAGGTGGTTCGTCAGAGACGGGACGGAGATACCACGTGTTGAACTCAAGCCATCCGAGTTCGAGCAGTTGTAATTCGTTCTCTTCTTGGCAGATCAAGCTAAGATGGAGTACAATCATTTCTTCATTTATGTTTGTAGAACTCCACTTGAGTGTTGCGTCCGGCTTATCCCCTTTTGTATCACATTGCCTAAGCCTATGTACCGTATAGATAATAAAATAGTAACAGGGTCAAATGCTTGCACAACGTTCGATTGCGTCGCATGGATGCACCACGCACTCTATATCCAAGAGGTCCTCCTTAACACCTTTGGTCATTTTGTTCCCCTACCACATCACATTGGACGAATGACAGACGCCACTCTACTGCCGTCCTAGCCGCGCTCGCCAGAACTTGTTGCACATTCAAAGAGCCAGCTTTGGACGTGCTTTGGTCTGAATTGATCGACCTAACTCCTCTACCACGGTGCATCCCTGAAGCCTGTCGCGCCTGTCGCTCAACTATCGTGAGGGTACGTACTGATCCTCCCTGTCGTGGCGAGTCACGGTCGTCTTCATCGTGCCACATTTAACACCTTGCCTTGCAGCTCTACTCATTCAAGAGATGTTCCAACGAGGCAGAGTGGAATACCCTTCGAAGCTACACCCGTCGTATTTGGCACATGGTTGGCTATGCAAATCCTCATGGGCAGTTCGACAACGACAGCCTCATAGCAATTTGCAGCCCGCCCGTCGCCAATCCTCTCTTTCCAAACCTACGGTCCTTTTACTGACAAGGAATAACAATGATTCCTGCGGTGCACATTGCAGTTCCGTCGCTGACATCACTGAATCTGAACATCACGCATTGGGACGCACCGTTAAAGGATTTCCTTGACACTGTTGGGACCCTCTCTCCACATATAAAGCAGTTTCAAACCCGCATATTCCGTCCTCATTTCTTTGATGGCACTATCTGCAGTCACATACGCCGTCAAACAAGTCTTCAAGCACTTCATTGTTATGGCGTCATCTTAGACGCTGACATCATGTCTCACCTCTCTGGATTATTAACTTTGACCGAGTTGTCGTTCGCGCTTGTCCCCAACGTACCAGATTGAACCCTCTTTTCTGGCTCCGTCTTTGCCTTTCCGACATTGACACGCTTAGAAATAAGGTCACAGTCACTAGAGCTAATCAATGGGCTACTCTCTTGTACTCGACTCCCCAAGGTCGAGGATATAAACGTCAATTCCCCAGGATATCTTTCCAAGGAGACTTTTAGAGCGTACACAACGACAGTCCGGAATGTCTGCTCACCCAATTCCCTCGCCAGCATCTCCATCTGTAACGTAAATCCCCTAGCCCTTAATTTGGTTGATAACGATTCCGGTCATCGACTTACCTTGGACGACCTTCGCGCATGTATGACACTTGTCAACTTACGCCACGTGAACATCAGTATCCGCTGGTCTGTAGACTTGACCGACAACGACTTGCTCGCGTTGGTGTCTACCTGGTCACACATTCACACCCTCCTCATAAACGAGGACTGGGGCTGGAGAACGACTCGCGGGATCACGCTGCAGGGCCTGTTAAAGCTCTTGAAGAAGTGTCCGTCGCTTTCTGCGCTTTGCATCGCTATCCGTGCGGATAGTTATGTCGACCTTCCACACGGATTCGAAATGGGATTCCTTCCGTCCCCCGCTCCGCTCAAGATTAATTTGGCTGACTCGCCTATTCGACCGGCGGACGTACCGGAGCTGGTGGATGCCTTCGTGAAGCTTAGATTGTCTACCGCCTATTCGTTATCCGCTTGGGGTGGAATGAATATGGAATCTATCGAGGGTGCCGCGAGGTATAGACGTGGATGGGATCAGGTGTTCGATGGAGTTGAGAGGGTTTCCTAGGGTTCGGTTGGTGGTGGATGGTGAAGTTTTGAATTCCAGTAGTCCTTCGATCGACAAGTGATTTCGGTCCATGAGATGGTTCGCACAGTTGGATCCCTTAGTAATCGGACCAAGATGGGGATAGTCAAGGGACGGATTGCCAGTACGCCCATCGATCGAAGAGTCACACAAACGACATCTTCCGGTTTTTGGGATGCAATGTGTGAGGCCTTGAGGACGCTGTCAGAGTGTGATGTAAGTACTACGTCTGGCAACTCGGCAAGTGCGCCGTCCGGGGAGACGCCAGAATGAAGCTGTATTGGCGAGGAGAAGAGGGTATCGGAAGGAAACCACTAGTAATACGTATTACGTACTACGTCAAGCATAGTCGTCCTTGCAATGGCCTAGGCATTGCCTCTCAACAAAACAAGGGGCTATGTGCTAGGCGCCGAACCCGAACTCCGTGTCAACTCGCCAAAAAGGGTGCCAAGTGACAGCCGTCACGGCGGTCTTGGACCCGTTCTCTCAATGCTACCTTGCATCACCGTCACTCATCAAAGATTGTGCCTCTCATAATGCATTGACAAGATACTCCCTCTCAGTCGTGTCGAGAAACTGTCGGCTATGCTTAGCTCGAGTTGCTGGACGAATGTACAAATGAGCATTCTGTGTCATTGACTTTTATGTAGGGTGAACAGTCGATAGGAAAGGTGAGCGGGCGATGGCCGGATAGATTGATTGATACATGCTTCAAAGGTGACAAGGCTGACTGACGACTGTGCCGAAGACCTTGACGGTGTATCACAAGTGTATCAGACGTCACCATCTCCAGCCAGCACTGTGGGAACATGAAATGGGTGCCACTGGCACCCAATTCCGGGCCGGTACGATTTAGTGCCGATTTCGACTGCGTGCGGCCTGTCGACGATGCCCGCAGCATTTCTGGCAACCACTGGATTCTCGTCTCATCCCCGCCAGTTTGGAGGTATTTTGCCTACACCCCCAGGTTAATCAGAGCCTGATGCAAGGTGTGTTGTTGTTCTCTCCTTTAGATGAACAATGCAAAGAAAGTACCCTGGCCACAATTTTAAGCCAAGGACAGAAGCATGCCACATGTGCGGTATCACCCACGTGGCTACTGCAGCATTGTTTGGTGCCTGGTGCCTTCGGTCACTAGCATTTTTCGGTACCCGCGGTTGCTTATGCGAGTAAGCAATCATTGATTGCACATGCTCAAAATAGTACCAGAAGATGAATCCGACGGAAGCCTGCTGGTGCGTCATAATAGCTTACGCGTGTATAGCCGAGGCAACTGAGGTATTTAGCCTGAGTAAGTCGAGCTTGAAACGCATGTAAGGCTCACGCTCTGTATTCTCGACGGTAGTCATGGCACGGCACTATCGCTCTGCTAAGAGCATCCTCGTCTGTCTTGCAGCCCTTGCTCTCCTGACGTCAGCTGTGAACAGCCAAATTACCGTCGGACCACCAGCAAACCCGTTCTTGGACCCAATGGAGGATCCATACAACCCGCTCAGATATATCGCATCAAACACCTTAACGGCCATTGCATTTGGTAAACCATGGACACCTGAGGCGTGGCCCCCGCTAACTAGAGATATCTTAGTGCTTGTCATACTTATCGCGCTTATCCAGACCTTTTACACTGTCCGATATGGTGCAAAGTGGATGTTGGCGATGGTCATTGGAGGATACAGTGGGTATCTTCACCTTGCAGTGGTGTGGCTCTAAATATCACACAGCATACGCGGTCGGGTTTGGGTGTCGGTTTGGATTACATTACTACCCCGACTCCGAGGGAATATACATCGCAGAGTATTTGTTTATCGTGTTGTCGGTAAGTTTCTTTATGCTATTCACATTTCAGAGGTTCATCAGGTGTTGTACATAGCCTTGTGCATTTATTGCGGCAGACTATGTCTTGTTGGGACGACTTGCGAGGCATATATCATGCTCTACGCATGTTCTACTGCCTGTACGGAAACTGACACTCGTTTTCGTGTCCTCCGACATCACAACGTTCCTCATTCAAGCTGCCGGAGGAGGATTGTCTGTTTCTCGCAATCAATCTCAGCTGGAAACGGGCTCACATGTATGTTTATTGCTACAACTTCTCGTGGTATCCGTGATTTCATTTTTGAAAAGATCTTCCTCGCGGGTTTGGTGTTACAACTGGTGTCATTCACCTTATTTACCGGCATATACCTCCGATTTTTGTATCGGGTATATACCCTGGAACGTGATACGTGGGAGCGTGACAAGATGGGTCCTTGGTATCGCGATTGGCGCGCTCTGGCCGTTGCTCTGGCTCTCAGTTGCGTCGGTATCCTTGTAAGTGCCTGTTTCATTAGTATCCAATAATAGTATGACTGAAGCGTAAACCAGATACGGTCTGGTTACAGAGTCGCTGAACTTTCTGAAGGTTTCCAAGGCCATCTCGGTACAACTGAAACATTCTTTTATGGGCTCGACACCCTTCCACTTGTCGTTGCCACTTCCGTGTACGTTTTGTTCTGGCCAGGTTGGTTCATCAAAGACGGGTCGAAGATTGCGCATGAGGAATCAAAGCTATCTCAATCGTTATGATTCACTCTCCTCAATGGACTAGAGGCCTTTTTTTTTCAAATCCCTGTTTGTAGAAGTGATGGCATGGCGGTCTAATTATGATTCCGAGCTGTGCATGTGATCCGCACTGCCGCGCAGTTCCGCCGGGTTGCAGCCTGGTGCATGTCCGGCGTTGAAGTCGCCGTGGTGTGACTACCTGTGCCACCCCCTTGCCAATGCCATTCTTGTGTGATCTGGCTCTTGGCACGAACGGGTGGTAATCGATCGAGTCAACTTTTTCCCTCGCAAGCTAGCTGGCTGTTGCCTTTCCTGAGGCTTGCTAGGTTTTCAGAATGTATGTATGGTACAACCAAGAAAATAACATGTCCACTTGAATCAGAAACTATGTACAAGCGGTACGCAAATGAATGAAGGCAAGGGTGTTGGACGATTCGGACCGCTGGCACTGGAAAGAAATAAAACCGGGGTGGGCCATGAGCTCGAACAAACAAAGCGGAGGTGATGGGCTTGCGGGCCCGACCCTTTTCCCCATCAGCGTTCGGACGTCCGCGGATAGAATTTTCCTGGTGGGGCTGGACATCAACTCGTCGACGATAATCCGTGGTTCGTCCAGCTGCAAGGAAGGCAACGATGGCTCCGTCATTGTTTCCCACCCGACCAACGACGAAGTGGGAACAACGTGCGCCGCCCCATTCCGCTTAGCATCGTCTTGAGCATTGCTCTTCGAAGCGTCTGTCCGTTCCTCTGTCCGTTTTGGTTGCTTTACTTGTTCAAGCACCGGATTTGGCCCTGTGAGAGGTGTTGGCGTGCTTGTGGCGGGTGGGACGGAGCTGAAATGAGGACACCCGACTCTTGACTGGCAGGTGTGTCCGTAACCTTTCTCCGCCACTTCCAGTCGCATCGTCCGTAGCCTCCACGGCCAGCTGTCCGACGTCCCCGTGTTCGTCAGATTCCTTTGCAGGCTTGTTGGAGCCTTGTATGCCTGGTGTGAGGTTGTTCGAAGTGTCTTCTGAAGAGCGTGGAGGTGAAGACGACCACAATTCTTCATCATCACTCTCGGAGTCGGAAGGATGTGTGATGCGCCTAGATAACCGACGCCTCGATCAACCAGTCTCCTCGTCTGAGTCTTGTAATACGGTCCAACTCGAGAAAGTGTGGTGACTGTGGTCAGCGTCAGGCTCGAGCACTGGCATTGGAATAAAACGGTCTGGTGAAGGTTAGCGT
>JBBPMA010000038.1:0-77167 GCA_038090075.1 Xanthoconium purpureum
CCTCCTATCCGTGCATCCGATCGTGAGGTTCGTAGTCTGGGTGAAAAGTCATTGCGCTCACCAAACATGATGGTGGGGAAAGAACGTACGCAAGACATCTCTGCCTCGTTGTAATATCACTTAAGTACGAGTCGCCCCTGGCCTTGGAGTTGGCGCGCCGGCTTGGTCCTCCTGAACATCAGAGACCTTTAAACGGTGTCATGCAACTCGTAACACAATATGCGAAGATAAGGCTTACTTCTGATGACAAGGACGATCAAACCTTCCTCTCAGAAAAGTATTCGTCAGCGGCGAAAGCCAGTAACCAACGTGGGAGATGACGATAGTGAACCTCCGGGCTGCCTAGAAGTATAACTTACAAACGGGTGAGGGGATAGAAAAGAGACAGCATGAAACCTTCGGGAACTCTCGTAGATGGTGGGTGGAGCGGCGACGGTTTACCGAGCGGCGCATGACATGATACACCAGCCACCTCAGCGCGTCGGTTCTGGGAGCATTGAGAGGGGTTCGAACGGGATTAGGACTTGACCAGTATGTACTTAAAAGGACAGGATGTCGTTGAATGAAAGTTCCATGCATAGCTGGCACTAAATGAATGAGTAAGAAGATCGAAATGAATCTAACCATTACCTGGCCCACGCGCAGGCGTCGCGAGCGTATGTCATGGTCCTCGCTGGCGAACCGCGGGAGGACTGCCAAGAATGCGTCGTGTTGTGAGCTATACACAGCGCAGTGAAAGATTGCGAGACAAAGGCATGGATTCAACTAGGGAATGCTAGATTCTGATTGGAAGAAAGGTGTGTAAATGATTTTGGAACGTTTGTCATTAGCAAGTCATTGGGGTATAGTAGAGTTCCTGTTCTGGTACAACTTGGGCCGCAGTTACCACGACCTAGACAAAAAGAACTGCATCCCCGACCAGAAGCTCGGGCGGTATGAATCCTCTGGCGCGAAATGAACGGGACGCCCTGCGTACATTACGGTGCGATAAAATCAGTGTGCGAAAAGTTCGGGAGAGTGGGCGTAGCGACGCTTGCAAGTGACGGGCTGCTTCCAAATATTGATCGCATATATGTACTGTGCAAGTCAGTCGGGCAGACAGTGACACGTCCATCATAGCACCACAGTGGTATGCAAGCAAGGTCTGTGGAGACAAGAGATAGGTAACGAGAGCACATTATACCACGGATGTGGGGCGATATGATGGCGTTACAGGCAAAGTCATATAAAAAGTGCGGCATGAAGATGAGAAAGGTAATCTACCTTGGTACTTATGTGTGATGTCCAGTGCAAGTCCGTTCAAAATGTCTATGAAATCCCAAGACGATCGAGTATCCGATGTATCGCCTAAATAGAGGAAGAAAGGGAGGAACACGCCTAGTCCCAGACTCTGCGCAGCGTAGTGAACCCTGAGAGGAAGACGACGAGCAGGGTAGTGATCAGTGCGATGGATGCGGGATGGGCTTTGAATTGTTCGAGTGCACCTCCACAGCCCGCGCACTGCCAGCCTGAGCAAGAGAAAGATCAATCGGGTGGGAAAGAGGACAAGATGCGAACGACATACCGCTTGCGAGTGGTGTGTACGGCTGAGGAGTATACAAGGCGAACTGGAGCTGGCTGTTTGGTGCGAGGTAACCCGGGGATGCCGCTGCGCTGGGACCGCCTGCGCCAAATACAAGGAGGGTATATTTTGCCTGAGCGAGGGGCAGGCTGGGGTTGGCGGTCTGGTAACCATATGGATACCAGACGACGCTTTGGGCACCTCCCGGAATGACGCCGTCGGATGGGCCGACTGGGTACGTGTTTCCATTTTCACAGGCGGCGGATACGGTCAAGGAGGTAGGAGTGACTGCGAGGTAGCTAAAGTTCCAGCCAAAGGTGACATATTCACCGGGCGCGATCTTGTAGTAGGAGGAGGACTGGAGGGGCGGCTGTGTGAAGACGATTTCTCCAGGGTTTCCGTTGGGAGCGATGGAGACGGTTGGGTGGGCAGCACTTGCGTTGTAGCCGGGGCCACCTGTTATACCGAAGGCTGGGGCAGAGGAGCTGGCGCTCCCGGTGGCACCAGAGGTGAGGCCGGAGGCTGAGGAGGCGGTATTGGGAGCGGCATTGGAGGCGGAGGAGGCAGAGGAGGCAGAAGCAGCGGTGTTAGTAGTAGCACCACCGTTGTTTTGTCTGTGGTGGATGGCCATTGGGAATAAGGAGGGACTCGAAGGGGGGGCGGGAGAGAAGGTGGATGATGTGTGACTTTGTTGTTCGGTTGGCAGCCTCACACGCAACTTTCAGGCCGTGCCTTTTTTTAGCACCGGCTACGCAACACACGCATCAGTCTCGTCAGCGACGTCCATGTGCATGAGGAAAGCACTCGGGTTGATCCGTATGATCCCAGCGTCGAGATAGGGGGCAAAAACATCTCCCCGGCTGCCTATGCTACTATGGTTTCTTTTCCGGCCCATCCCGAAAGCAGTCGCAGATGCAGTCCGTGTGTCCTCCCTTGGCATTCATCATTAACCCATATGTACTACATCGCCGCCTTCTTCACCTCGCAACCCATCATGCAGCTTGTCTTTCCCACACGCCGTCACTGCCACTCCAGATAAACCAACCTTTCTCGAAAGCTTCTTCAGGTTTGTGCGATTGACCGAATTACCCAAACCGTGTCCCGCAGATACCCCAGACTGGTATTTGTATTCCATTGGAAACCGGGTGTTGGTACGTTGCCATGCTATCTGACGTACTTGCACTTCGTGCTCGTCTCCAGCACGCTTGATGTTGCAGTCGCATTGACGATCTGCAAAGTATCTTGGTGCCAAATGAATCAGTACCCTCACTATCTAGCTTATGATTGCGATTCGTGTATCATACAATATCCTTTGGTCGTCTACTTTGGCTCCGTGTCGTTGACTGTCGCATAAAACTCTTTCGCGATGCGAAGCTGGGCTTCTCTTCCCGTCTCTTTGGGTAGATCAGGAATGCCTCTGATGACAAGGTACTTGCGACCATTGAGGATCTCGGGCGTGATTTTAAAAGGATCAACGTCTGCGCTTGCTGCGTTCAACACGTCGTGCGAGCCGGTCACGACACCGCCAGCCTCTTGTGCGATCACCATCCCAGCCTGTAAAAAGCATTATCAGTAGATCACAAGCAATTAATCAGGCCAACTCACGCATACATCCCATGGCCTAGACATATCGACCCGTCAGCCCCGACCCCTGCCTCAAACAAACAAAACGCGCTCACCAGCATCCAATCTCCCTAAACGACATGGACGCGTATCAGCATCGACGACGACGAGGCGCACGACAACACAAAAGAAACCTCACCAGTACATGTCCAGCGCACCCTGCGCAACCATCGAAAAGTTGAGCGCCGCGCTTCCCATCGAGCGAAGCGACTGTGCCATCCTTCCCCCGGGAACGGAGCTGTCCCCAGCGAGCTTGAGGAACGAACTTGCCTTGTCGTTGATCATGGGGGTGCCTCGGTCGGAGCCCCATTCGATGGCTGGAGCGATTCGTCAGTTATCGACAACGGACGAGCGACAGGAAGACCAAACCGATTTGGGCCTTGGAAAGGGAAGGGAGGGGCTTTGGAGATGCGAGGGGGAGCTTTTGAGGTTGACCTGTACCTCGGGTGAGATACGATCCCTGACCTTCGATCCCCGTATACTGCAGGCACGTCAACCTCTGATCGTGATCGCGACGAGAGGGGAGCATAGAAATGGGTCTCACCAGATACTCGATAAATGGGTTGTACACAACCCCAAGTATGGGGCGTTTTTGGTAGATCAATCCGAGGGAGATGCAACAAAACGGAAAGCCGTGCACAAAGTTGGTGGTGCCGTCTGTGGTGGGTAGATGAGCACCGCTCGAGAGAAGAGGCGCATATACGCACCGATGGGGTCCACGCAAAACGTCGGTTCGTCCGTCAGCTCGGGGCGTGTCCCGGCGGAAAAGGACTCCTCGCCAATGCTATCAACGAGTTAGGGTTACTGTGAGACCATCACGATCGTTAAAAAGGGCACGAACAACTTGAAAGAAGGATAGACTTTCTTGATCTCGCCCATGACCAAGTTCTCGACGGCAACGTCGTACTGCGTCACCAGATCAACCGAGTTCTTTTTCTCATTGACGTCAGAGGACGCCTGGATCGCCTGAGAGCCTTCTAAGATGAGTGTACCCGCAGTACGCGCAAGGTTGACGGTGAAGGCGAGGACCGAACGCAGCTCAGCGGGTCCTAAAGTTGTCGACATAGTGGATGTGGAGAGAGATAGAATGTCTATTGGAACGACAGGTGGAGCCATTGCCGAACACACCGATTGACGGCAGCTGGATCAGATAACGCCTCAAAGCTCCACGAACGTGCGGACTGTGCATCTCGACAACTCATAATCCGTGTCCCCCATGAAATGGTATCTAGCGTCCCAGGTATGATCACCAGCCACTCCATTCACGTGTAAGCTCTTCGCTCGAGTCAGCCCCGTAATATCGGGGTCATATCCCCAACCGTCTCGTACAACTCTTTGGACAGACGCAACTGTGCTTCCCTGCCAGTCTCACCTTGCGTCGCAGAGATGGCTCTGATAACCAGAAATTCGCGACCCATCAAGACGTCCGGCGTTAATGTGAACGGATCGACGTGGGGGTGTTCCGATGCAAGCAGAGAACGGGACGTAACACTACCGCCTGCTTCTTGCACAATGACGATAGCGGCCTGATAGACGAAACTCAGACGTTGCAACTGGTAGATGTATCTCAGAGACTCACACAGACATCCCATGGCCTAAGTTATCACCCTAGTCAGTCGTCGATTTGACAACAACGCCGAAAAGGTCTGCTCACCAGCACCCGATCTCCCTGAATTACGAGTCAGCTGAAACACGATGTGTGTTCACATGCAACGCTCACCAACAAACGTCGATGGCACCCTGGGCAACCAAACAAAAGTTGAGCGCACCGCTTCCCGTCGTGCGAAGCGAGTGTGCCATCCGTCCGCGCGCGACAGCAGCAGGGTCCGCTGCCAGACGTAAATATGCGTCGCATTTCAGCTCGATCACGGGTTTAGTCCTGTCAGAGCCCCATTCCACGTCTACAATGCTCGAGATAAGCGATGGGACGTGCGATGGGTGGGGAACATACCGATGAGTGCTTTCGAGAGAGAAGAAAGCGGTCTCGGGGCAGCCAACGGCAGTTTCATCGGCTGGCCGGAACCCCGGGTGAGATAGGACCCCTGACCCTCAATCGCTGTATACTGTAGAGACGTCACCCTAGGCCGAACGGCGCAGAAAGACCACGCACCAAGTAGTCCAAGAACGGGTTGTAAACGACGCCCAAAACGGCGCGTTTCTGATAGATGAGACCGAGGGAGATGCAGCAGAACGGGAATCCGTGAACAAAATTGGTGGTGCCATCTGGAGTAGCTCGATGTGAGAATCTGGTCGAAGGAGACGCGCTCAGCTTACCAATGGGGTCGACGCAGAACGTCGGGTCGTCTGTCAATGCCTTACGCGCTCCAGAAGCGTACGACTCTTCCCCGATACTGAGCACACCCGACGCGGAGGGACGAAAGGTGATGAACGCCTCGCACCGCGAAGGGGAGCACTCACAATTGGAAGCTCGGGTACGCGTTCTTGATCTCAGTCCTGACGAGGTTCTCGACGGCAATATCGTACTCTGTCACCAAATCTGCGGAGTTCTCCTTCTCGTCGACGAAAGAGGTGGATTGGATGACTTGAGAACCTTCTAGGATGATTGTACCGGCAAGTCGTGCTAGCTTGACTGTGAACGCAAGGATTGAGCGTAGCTCCGTCGGTCCCAGAGGTGAAACAGCCATGAAGGGGTAAATTAACCAAGTTTCACCTCTGGCGAGTGCATAAAGGGAAAGTTCTTCCCATCACTATATCGCGACGCGCGTCGAGCTGCGTCATTGCCAGCTACGTTGTCCTCTTAGTATCATGTTCTTGACGCGCTCAGAGTACGGTAAGAGATCTGCACACCGTACGACTACATCTAGGCTTATTCCCTTGCAGATCGTGGTGTAAACACCTTTTCTCCAGAAGGCCGATTGTTCCAGGGTAGGCACTTGTCTTCTTCTCGACCCCATCTTCGCACTAACCAAAGATCCAGTCGAGTATGCCATCGAAGCTATCAAAGTAAGCATCAAGGCCTCTACCATCTTCGCCCAACACTAATCAACCCCCCCACAGCTAGGCTCGACCACCGTTGGCGTCTGCACCCCCGAAGGCGTCGTACTCGCCGTCGAGAAACGCGTCCAATCCCCCCTCCTCGAATCCAGCTCCATCGAAAAGATCATGGAAATCGACCGTCACCTCGGATGCGCCATGTCCGGCCTCACAGCCGACGCACGCACTATGATCGACCACGCGCGCGTCACCGCACAAAACCACACCTTCACGTACGACGAACAGATCAAGGTCGAGAGTGTCACGCAGGCGGTGTGTGATCTTGCGCTTAGGTTCGGGGAGAGTGTGCACGACGAGGAAGCTATGATGAGTCGACCGTTTGGCGTGGCGTTGCTGATTGCGGGCATCGATGAATTGGGACCGCAATTGTGAGTCGTCGAGCGTGATGTATTCTTTCAGTGGCACTGACTGGATGTGCGCGTCCTTGCAGATTCCACACGGATCCCTCGGGGACGTTTATGCGATACGATGCAAAAGCGATCGGATCTGGTTCAGAGGCTGCACAAAGCGAGCTCCAGGACAAGTGGTACAAGGTAGATGCTCTGCCCGTCAATGCGCTAATAAACTGACGTTATTCCAGCAAATCACTCTTTTGGAAGCCCAAAAGCTGACACTGCGTGTATTGAAGCAAGTCATGGAGGAGAAGCTCGATCATCACAACGTCCAGCTGGCACAAGTTACACCCGGAAAAGGATTCGAAATCTTGGACGAGGTGAAGCTAAAGGAAATAATTGATGTAATGTAACAATATCAGTGCACCGGATGTTTCATGCACTTGTCATCTTCACTTACCGCTCGCCAGGATGCATGTGAGCACGACGACATTGACACACTAATGTACTCTATCCGTCAAACGGGTGATCCTCTCTCATCCTGCAATGTTTGACAAATGCATGACCATTGAAACAAGGAGTTGCCGATTAATAGATAGGTATACATATGCTGGAGACCGGGGAAGCGAGGGGATAAGCAACGCATTTAAAAAGACAGTGCGAGTCGTTCCTTTCCAACAAGAGTGCATGGGATACAAACAAGAAGCCCCGTGAAACAAATTAGGATATATCGTGATATAATATGCGCAAACCACGGCTTAGAACGAATTCGATAACGGGGAATGACGCCGTGAAACGAAGGGAGACGTGGCGTTTTACATGAGCTGTATGCTCCTCAAATTGGCTGTGATGATGATTTCTCGCACTGCACATCTCGTCGTCAGCAAGACAATATGTCGTTGGTCCACGCACTCACCTCTTTTGATGATCGTACCAGTCCGCCTGGTATCTGTGACAGAGGTAAAGTGGACTGGAGCATGGTTAGATAAAAGATGAACGGATGACAGTACAATCTCACTCTTGAGTTCTCTGGACTTGTTCACAGAGTGCTCTTGGTGTATTGCAATAAATTTATTTGAAAAATCTAGAGGAATGTGAGTAGGCTGTTGTGGTAGAACGGACAGCTACTAACATCTTGACACGTTGTCGAAGTCGTTAGGCCTATCACCATAGTGCAGTAAGTGGTCTTTGAGGCGGACACCAGCTTTCAATTTGGCCTAGATTAATCATCAGCGGAGAGGCGGAGAAACAGTCAAGAATCACCTCACCTGCAAAAGATCGACTTTATTTAGGAAAAGTATGATGCTGACGTCCATCAATAGCCTGTTGGAAACAATGTTTTTCCACAACAAGAACGAATCTTCCATCCGATTGACTTTGGGATCCTACAAGGCATCGTCAGTGGGGGATACATCTAGAGATGTCTTCGTTACCTCTAAAAGGACCTGATCGAATGCAGAAATTGGGGCCAAAAATATGATCGCGTTTACTGCCACACCGTACATAAGGACATGCAACAGGGATGGCGTCGTTCCACAACTTACCATCCTCAAAATACGGAGCCCAGGCGTTGCGCTGATTGCGAGCGCCACCGACATCATACACTTTCCAGTCGACGTTGGTGCGCGGGGGATCCGGGATTGAAAAGGTATGTTCTACAACACCAATGGTCTTCAAGCGGGCCTTCAAAACGTCCTCTGCGGGGCAGCCAGGTCTCCGTACACAGTCACTCTACGCAGAAAAGAGGGACGCACGATCAGTCGGGAAATATCTCAGAGCAGTGATGCGGGCGATCTCATCCAAGAAACTGGTGGAAATGGTATTTAGTTAGCGTCAGATAATGGGAATACCAGCTCGATCACTTACAAGCCGCTGCTTTCTTCTACCCTTTGTCCCCTTTCACGTAGTCGTTGCTTGACAGTAGCATCTTTCCAAAGAGCTAGCATTGGTTGGGCACATGCGTTGAGTACATGGACAGGGTCTGATGGGTCATCCCACCACCCTTCAATCTCGCCAGTATGGGCACTCTTGGGGCTTTTAATTCTGTTTCCAAGAGAAAACGCTTTCTTCCAATTCGTCCTATAGTGAACGCTGACTTCAGGCTGTTTCAACTTAGAAGAGCTACTGTTGGACGATCCGGGCGATGCTAAAGGTGACACGGGAGAAAGAGGGAAAGAGGGCTGACGAGTAGGGATAGTGATGACGGGAGCTGGACGCCCGTTCTTGGTGACTGTTCCTTGGGTGCCGTTGATCCAGTCAGATCTCGGAGGCATGCGAGGTTGTTCATCTTCGTCATCAGGTGAAGAGAGCATGCGTATGAGGCGTTCCTCGAGCTCCCTGAGAGGCTCAAGTGCCCGTCGGTACTGCTCGTAATCGGCAACCTGGGTACTCTGACGACGGCTATGGCTCGGACGAGGTGAGCAATCAAGTTCGTCATTGTCATCATCCTCAGTGTCGGGGGAAATGGCGTCCAAGATTCTACAGGAAAGCAAATCAAAAAAAGAACGGATCAAGTAAAGGGGTGTGCTAGCCTGAGAATAGAACGGACAAGATTGAGGTATATCACAGCACGCCATGCGATACGATCAGCATGAAATGCAGCTGGTGCATGCATCAACTGAAATTCTGCGTCCGTTATGAGCGTTCGTTTCAATGGGAAACACGGAGATAAAGCACTGATCATGAAGGGGCGGGGAAGACAGAAGGAATATCATCCATCTAAAAAAGGAAGTATCCCTGGGACATTTGTGTGCGGTCTGCGAGCTCTGTTCTCCGGATTGGGCACACAGGAGAAAGGAAAATGGACATGTTGGACAGGGGAGGGGCTGCGGAAACGGTGGGGAACGGGCCAAGCATGGGATATACTCACGTTTGAGCGTTGTGCTCTTGCCGCTCTCGCTCTGGCCAAGGAGGAGTATCTTTATCTCTTGTTTCATCCGCTTCTCCTTCTTCTCCTGTCTGAGCATTTCATCGATGCCATCGCTGACACGCTTTGCCTCGAGCTCAGCGAAGAGCCTGCGGTCGCGATCTGCAGGAGACTCGTTTGGGGGAGGCTGGAGTGCGGCCCAGAAGGGATCGGACATGGATCTACGGCGGTTCGGGACGAGGGGGAGGTTCATCATCGTTGTCGACGGTCGACGACGAGAGGGAAGTGGGGGTGGGGGTGGGGGTGGAGAAGAAGAGCGAGACGCTCTCGAGCGGTTGAGAGAGAAAGAAGTTGTATAGTCCGCAACAAAGCTAGAGAAGCGCTGCCAAACTGGGATATATACATCGACTCACGTGTTTGAGTCCTCTCCAATGTCATGTCATCCTCGAAATCCAACTGCCAGCTGCGGATCGTCATTCCGGTTATCAGCTCGTAATCGTGTGAACTGTCCCTCTCCGAGGCCATTGTTCAACAGGAACAGTGGCGACCGCTTGATACTATTTCCGATCAACCACTACAGCAACCTCTTCACCCCCTCAGGTGCACCGCCGCTGTCTACTCAGTCGATAACTGACCGTGCATACCGAGTTTTTTGGACATGAAACTTTCAAGTTCCCCCATATCTAGTGGGTGACTCTGAAACTCGCGTCTCGGTAACGTCACCAGGACCTTTCTGGCCGTCCTCGACACCCCTGACCGCCGCCACACTCGTCGCTTAGTCCATGACGGAACGTTTTAGTAGGACACACACCGTCCGATGCCGTGTCCCAAAACGGACGTATATACTTACGATGCAAGAGTCGCCACGACCACTACGCGTCGCTATGCGTAGCCTTGAAAATCGGCAATCCATCCATGATTGCTAAATCGAGTTCCCCAAACGAAGATCGGATATCAAACTAAAGAGTCGCATAACCTAATCTTGGTCTTTGTTTCGAATGACCTCGGTTTTAGGACGCGCCAGCAACAGGGTCTCAGACCCGTGAGTCCTGAAACAGCTGATTCCACGTAACCCCACGGATGTTGTGCATCAAGGTTCCTGGGTCCCGACTCCCGACCTCCTAAGATTAGGTACAATCTCATATCCAGCCAACCAAACAGCCAGGACTAATCTATGTCATAGGCGTCATGTCACGTTGAGAGGCATTTTGCTTTCGAGTCTTTGTCGCCAGACTCGAATCACGTGTGCATTGTCATTGTGCCCGGAATCCAGCAGATGAGGTGCCCGGTGACCTTGCGTGGAAACATTTCGACCGAAGACCGGACAATTTTATAAAACATGGGTTCTCGAAGTCGATGCTTTCGCGAAATGGGCAACCTTCCCCCACTGGAAGACCACGAAAATCATCGCGTCTATCCAAGGTCAGTGTAGTTGTCGACGATATCAAGGACATACATGTCATTAACCTCGACTAGCGGGCTCTGGTACCCTGCCGTCCATCGCAGTATACGTGATCGGGATGTATATTTTCCCAGCTTCTATTGTGCTCCTTCCAGGCCGGCCCGCGCACGGGGGCCGCTGTTGTCATATGAACGTGCGGAGTCAACTCTCCATGCTCATATACATAGACCGACAGCCAAAGCGGAGAACGACCTCGCTTTCTGATTCCCCCACTCACCATCCATTTGATCACGGTAAAGCGGGTCCGTCATGGCGAACACAAACGACGTTCCCACTAATAAACGAGCTATACTGCTTGCTATTTTCATCGCATTTGGTATGTTCTGGAAATGTAAAAGACCTCGTGAGATATTCAACTTCGACCCTGTTTCCAGGAGGTGGTGGCTTTTCGTTCGTCGGCCGGTCTTTGTGAGTCATATCTACCCTGTTGGCAACGACATGTGATTCGATACATTCACCTTACTAGACTGATTTGCTCGAAAAGGTTTTCTGTTTGGTTACGACATTGGTGTGATTTCAGTACGTCTGTCTGTTGACTCTGGTTGATCTGAGCGGATGCTTATTCCTTCTAAGGGAATCCTGATCATGCCTGACTTCATACGTCGCTTCGGTCAGGTGAGCTCGGACGGGACGTACTACCTGTCCAGTTCACGCCAGAGTATTATCACATCGCTCCTATCTGCTGGGAAAGTTTTGTTTGCATGTATTGGACTACTTATTTTCTAATTTCCTTTTGCAGGACGTTCGTGTAAGAATTGCCTTCAAGATACTTCCTTCACACTCATAGTTTGATGGCATATTTATCAACGCAGCGGCTCACTTGCTCAAGCATTCACGACGGACAGTATGGGACGACGAGGTTCTATCCTCATATGGACTGTTATATTTACTATCGGTGTGGCGATACAAACGGCAACCACATATTCGATCGTCCAAATTACCTCAGGACGGTTCGTCGCCGGCCTCGGTGTCGGTGCACTATCCGGTTCGTCCCCCACTTTAACCCTCGACATCTCACGCTCAACGTTCGTTCAAGCCATCGTGCCTCTTTATAACGGCGAGACGGCACCGAAGTCTATTCGTGGAATGATGCTCGTGCTGTATCAACTTCAAATTATCTTTGGCATCTTCCTGAGTTACATCATCGATCTCGGAACCCATACCATCCCCAATTCGGCATCCTGGCGTATCCCAGTCGGCTTGCAGATGGTTTGGGGTCTCATTTTACTCTCCGGTATCTTCTTTTTGCCAGAATCGCCGTGAGTGATATTTCTTCACCTTGCATGGACGATCTGATAACCCATGTTCGATGTCGACGATACGAATAGGCGTCATTTATTAGGTACACAGCGGGATGAACAAGCCCGCGCTGTGATTGCAGAACTTAATTCCGTCCCGGTTGATTCCGATGTGGTGGAAGCCCACTTTGCTGAACTTGCGGAAGCGATCAAGGCCGAGAACGAGGGCGGTAAGGCAACGTGGGCGGAGTGCTTCTCGACGCGCAACGCTCTGTGGAAGCGGACGGGGAACGGGATGATGTTGCAGTTCATCCAACAGCTGAACGGACAAAACTTTTATTGTGCGTATTCGACTTGAGGGGATTTGATTTACTTGTGGAAACCGGTGCTGACTGCGAGCGATAAGATTACTATGGGGACACGTTTTTCCAAAGTGCAGGTACTCAGTAGGTCGTGTCGCGCTGGCTCCTATGCGTCGCTTGACCCGTTACAGGCTCTCCCCGTATGTGATACAAACTATCCTTGGAGCTGTTTCGGTCGTCGGAACCGCCCCCGCGCTCGTCCTCATCGAAACGTGGGGTCGGCGTCGCGTACGTATTCATATACTATTGTCATCCCGGCACGCAAACTGACACCACCCCAGTCCCTCTTAACAGGCGCCCTCTGGGAGGCCGCCTGCGCGATCATCGCGGGACTTGTTGGCCACTATACGCTCGCCCCCACCGGCACGCCCGCAGCCGACCTCACCCAGCGCAACAAGAGCGGGGGAGACGCCCTCATCACCTTTGCGGTCCTCCACGTGTTTGGATTCTCGATGTTCTGGGGCCCGACGCCGTGGGTGTATCTCGGGGAGAGCTTCCCGCTGCGCGTGCGCGCCAAATGTATCGCGCTGGGCAGCGCTACGAGTGCGTCATTTCTTCTTCGCTCCGATGTTCGACTTGATTTTGGATGTGCGGGCGTTGACAAGGATTGCAGATTGGATATGGAACTTTCTGTTGTCGTTCTTTGCCCCGCGTATCGCAGCTGAGTGCGTACCCCGCTCATACTTGTTTTTTTTTTTGCACGGCGCCCGCCTTGAATGGATCGCGCGAATGAACCCACCTTTGATGACAGAATCGGACCGTTGATCTTGTTGATATTTTTCGGCATGCTCGTCTTCGGCTACGTTTACGTCTACTTTGCAATCCCCGAGACAAAGGGGTTGAGTTTGGAAGAGGTCGGTTTCTTCCGTCACTTTAGGACACACACTGACCGAATCGACGGATCCGAACGGTATCTCCGACAGGTCGACGAGATGTACCGTGCGGGCGTCAAGCCTTGGCGGTCCGCGGGCTGGAAACCCAGTCAGAAACATCAACACGCAACCGAGCGCGAGAAAGCGGTACACGATAGGGCGGACAAGATGGCGTAATAATGAAGCGGGCTGGCGTACTTGGGGGTGACTTGATATGATTATGTTCGCTGTTGCGGCTATCCGTTGCTTCTGGGGACGGGTCGGACTGACATGCGAACCTCGTTTATACATTCCTAACTTTTGACGTGCTCCGTGGACTTCGGAGTACTGCCGGGACCACCTTGTATGTAAATTAAAGCCCCAATGGTAACAGCGTAATGTAACGAACGTATGATACATGAAACCAAGATGCTCCGTCCGCGTCGGCACAGTACCGTCATCACGATCGGTACGATAGGCTAAAGGGTGAAACGGCCTTGGGCGTGGGGGACGGCGTTATCGCGTCACTACCGGTGATGATTGCAGGAAGCGGCATGCGGGATAGCGTGCTCGGTCCCAACGGTGCACACGACGTGGGAGGTTCGGGGTTCAGACGCTCTAATGGCGTCGACATTAGTTGTTCCTCCTCTAATGCATCCTCCATGTCGCTATCATGCATCCCGTTTGTCGGGGATGCCTCGAGCTTCCCATCGACCGTAAGCGGTCTCGGTCGACGTGCCTGGATGGCAGCGACAATATCTGCAAAGTCTTTCTCCCCAGACCATTCTCCAACGAGTTCTGTGAGATCGTCGTAGCCCTTTGCTGCGACGATGTGGGTTTTGAATCGGTGCGCCTCAGTTTTGGAGCGTTCTGTGCGGGGGGCTTTAAATTGGCTGACGCAAAACTTGGTGAGTGCCCAATGGTTATCGAGGTATCTCGACTGCGCGTGCGTGAGATGGGTGGACGTGCACGTTGGGTGATGGCTTACCAGTCGCAAATACGATGGTATGAGCGTGGTTTCTACGTCCATGAGAGGCGTCGAGGAAAAGCATGTTGGATTCGATTCGGCAGCAGTGGCAATCATCACAGAAGATGCTCCTGGAGAAACGGTCAGACAAGGATAGGTCCCAACATGACACCCACCAGTCAGCCTCTTTATCCGCCGGGCGTCCTCCCATCCTTTACAGTCCCCGTTCTCTACAACAGCAATGTCCACGCCGAGGCCTTGTACGAACTCGACGATTTCCCTGAGCCTGTTCACCAACGCAGGCTCTCGTGGTCGCATGTTCTTCGTCCGACAATGCAGCGTCAATGCGCTCACGCCCGTCCTGGTGATCCTCTCGACGAGCTTTTTCGTCTCCTCCTGCGTCGGCAACAGTCGAATCTTTGCCGACACCGATATCTCTGGGGGAAGTTCCCTCCGCAACGCGGTCAAGATGTCGCACAAGGTATCTGGATTGGTGAGCAACGCCGCGCCCATGCCCGAGTGCGTGCTAAACGGTTTTGGACAACCGCAGTTGAGATCGATGCCCGAGACGTCTTGAGCGACTGTTTTGGCGGCTTGGACGGCGAGTTCGGGGGAGGCGGAGCCGATTTGGTAGATGAGATAGGGTTTCTCGACCGGGTGGGTGGTGAAGATGGCACGGGTCTTGCCATGGTAGGAGACGACGCCGGTGTGAGCTGTATGGGACTGAGTGAGAAGATATGTCTAAGCGGGCACGTACTTACGGTCGACGACGCGTTCGGTGTGCAGGATGGCCCTGTCTACGATTTCTGGGCCCCAGACGAGGGTTGCGCCGTGTTTGAGGGCGGTCAAACGGGTTGGTAGTGCACCTGAGCGGACCATCGGGGCGAGAAAGACCCCATTTTTGAACGAGTCGGGTGTGAGATGGGCGAGTTTCTGGCGTTTTGTAGCGCGTTGACCGTCGAGTGCTGGCGGTGTGGAACGGGACATGATTGGACGATTGAGGAGACGGACTAACTTGAACATGGCTCGGATGTTCGCGCGTTCCTTGCTCAGACAAATGTCGACGACCGTCACACACCCCTCGCTCATACCCGTCTCGACAGCGGGTAAGCACGTCGCACGGACCACCCTTGCTCGTCACTGACCACACCGTCCAGCCGCACCCGCCGCCATCGGTCCTTACTCGCAGGCAATCAAGGCCGGCGACCTCGTCTTCGTCTCAGGCTGTATCCCACTCGTCCCCTCCACTGCACAGATCGCCGATGGCGGCATCGTCCCACAGACCCAACAAGCACTCGCCAACCTCAAAGCCGTCCTCGAGGCCAGCGGCTCCGATGTCGGCCGCGTCGTGAAAACGACCGTGCGTGCCATCTCTTATCGCTGACCCATCCGCTGTACCGCGGCGGCAGGTGTTTTTGAAGAACATGAACGATTTTGTCACCGTCAACGACGTGTATGCCAAGTTCTTTGGCGAGCACAAGCCTGCCCGGTCTGCTGTCGAGGTTGCACGACTCCCCAAGGACGTTCTCTTTGAGATCGAGTGCATCGCAAGGTACGCAACAGCCCTCATCGTATCTGGCATCGTTATCCATTCACACTCGAAACAGTCTTAAGAACTGAACAATCTGGTCGCGCGGCGGTCCTCGGGCTTTTGGTGCTACAACTTAGTACAAAGCAGGCAGAGAAGATCCCGTCAGCGGACATTGTAAAGAGGTCTTCTGGAACCTAGATAATACGTTTGCCCGTGCCCCGTTACATACCAGATACCCCAACACGTTGCCCTCTGCCGAAGGATTCTTCGCGATAATAATATTAAGTGTTCTATCTATGCGCAAGGTAGATGGCTAAGATTAACAGGTGGTATGTGCAGACAAAAGAATGGACAAAACAAAGGATGGAATTTGTTCGGTCATAAATAGGTGCGTGCGGGTAAGTGAGCAGGAAAAAAGATAGTAGGATCAGATGACAAACACATCTAATGTTGGTGTCCGTGATGAGACAAGGTGTCCATGGTTGCGTGCAGAAATCGATCGAGGGACGGAAATGAAGTGTCACCAACTGAAACGTATAGCACTTCACATAATAACACAGTCCTTGTTCTTTCCGTCTGAACCATCCGCACGCAGAACGACGGACTCCGTGCGCCCTGGGGCGGGATTACCCTTTAGCCGCTGTTGCGCACGTTTATCACCAAGCTCAGCTGCCTTCTTGTAGTAGGATGCGGATCTAATCACACCTTATAGGTCAGTTCGAGTGCACATGCGCGATGACGACATACTCTTGGGGATCTGGCTGCGTGCCTATTCCCACCTCAAGGAAATATCCGACGGCGTACATCGCTTTGGAAAGTCCCGCATCCGCAGCTCTTTTTGCCCAAAGGTAGGCCTCGGTGTCCGATTGTGGAAGTACCCCTGGTGACCCAACAAGATACCATGCCGTGAGAGCGAAGCAGGCATCACGATGATTTTGCTGCGCAGCGATATTCTGGTACCATATTAGTACACGACATAGGCAGATGACTGAGACGGGGCGGAGGACACACATAATAATGAATGGAGAGGGCGGAGTCTTGGGGGCACCCAAGCTTGCCATACTCGTAGAATTCCCCTAATCGATAGGCAGACGGCGCATAACCGAGCTCTGACGCTTGGGCGAGAAGTTCTACGGCGTACTCTGTATCCACAAAGACCACGTTGTAGATGCCTTTCTCGTGTAAAAGAGACAGCTCGTGGAGGGCATGCGGAAACTCGGCCGTGGCATGCTCTGCAGAGCGTTTCAGCCACTTGACGCCCTCTCTGGGTCGTTTGGCGAGGCCAAGCTCGCCGTTGAGCTCTGCTATGCCGAGACGGTACATGGCGCCTGGATGGAGGGCTGCGGCTGCCTTGCGGAAGAACTGTATCGCTTTGGGTGATTCGCGCCTGCAACCCCAGCCATTCTCGCAACACGTGCCAGCACGATAAGCTGCGTCGGGATGACCATGCTTTGCGGCAAGGACAAAGAGGGGATATGCACGATCAAAGTCCTGCTTTCCCTTGTATGTACCGATTCCGTTTGCATAGCAGTCTGCGAGAAAGTACTGGGAGGCTGGATGGCCGCGGTCAGCGAGACGCTTGAGGAGTGCGAGCGCTTCTGTGATGAGGTTCTCTCTCTTTTCGATCGCCTTTTCAATGTCCATGACGTTGCCCAGGGTGGGTTCGGGGATGGGGTATGTCTTTGAGGCGTCGATCATGAAGACGGCGAACTCGAACTGGAGATCGGGATCCTGGGTTTTCTTCGCATTGGCGCGGTAGAGTTCGAGTGTGCGGTCGTGCGAGAGGAGGGATGCGTGGTTGCCTGGATGGAGATGGGAGTGATCGAGGAGGGGTCCGTTTGACTGGGGGGGCGGCGATGGAGCGCGGACAGAGCGGGATGTCGGTATGGGACGTGTGGGTGTTTGTTCGGTGTGCTGTGGGGCGTAGAAGTCGTCTTGGTCGGGCCCGCCGAGCAAGCCGAGTGGGACGTCGTCGGGGTCATAGGCTGCGTCGGCGGGCTGCTGTGAGGGCGAGCTGGACGGGCGCTGGAAGCGCTGTTTGCGGGTGTCCACGCCAAACTCGGGGGCATAGAATGAGTTTGGGCGGGATTGGTCCTGGGCGTACATGATGCTGGTCAGAGACAAGCCACAATCACAGCTTTACCTTGACCAATGCAATCCCTCCGCTCACGACGTGCCTCGGAATCAAGACCAGTAAAACGACATGCCTCGAAGCTCGCAAAGGCCCCCTCGACGAGGCAGAATGTCCGCAAATCCACCGTAGACGACAAGATGAAGAAGCGCATGTCCCTCAGATATGCAGAGATATCATCGCCCACAGACGCATCAGTGCCAGCAGTGCCAACCATCCCTCTCGGTCTTAGACCAGGCCCACAGCGCGATCCAGACGAGATCGTCAAGGACGTCGCCTACGTCAAGGAGGACCCCCGGGCCCTCGACCAGCGTCTCCTCGACAAGGAGGATTTCGACCCAGACGACTGTGCGTCTCGCAACCCATTCACATAAATGCCATTCATGAACATTCACCAGACCTCAAGGCGAAACTCGCCAACTCGACCGAGGCAGAGCTCAAGTCGCTTCAGTCTTCTCTGCGCTCCCTCAAAGATGACACCGCAGTCGAGCTGCAGCGCAACGTCTTCAAAAAGTCAGCACTCCCCCGCCTTTGACCCTATACGCTGACCGTCCGAATGACGTAGCTATGCCGAATTCGTCTTCGTATCAAAAGAGATCAGCGTCCTCGAAAACGAGATGCTCGAGCTCAAGGAAAGTCTCCAGGAATGGAAAAGCATGCCTTCGCTCCTCCACATCGACGAATCTGCCTCCGTCGCAGGTCACTCCTTCCCTTTCACACCTTTCACACTGCTAATCCTCTCTCAGAACGCAGACGTGCTGCACGCTCTTCCGTCGTAGACCTCCGCATCCTCTATGCCTCTCAGATGCAAACACTCCACTCACAGATATCCGGTTCGGCCAAGTTTGCACCTGCTACTCCAGGCAGGCATGTAGTTGCCGAAATGGACGGCATCTGGGAGCTAAATGCTGCGACATACAAGGTCATCAGCATGGTGCGATTCGTCATATTGGACGACGCCGTCCTGGTTGCCAGGAGAAGACGGGGTGGTGGCACGGTCGCATCCACTGCGGGGACCAGCAACGCTGCCGAAACCGCCGGCAAGCTCATCGCCGAAAAATGCTGGCCCTTGAACGAAATGTTGGTCCTGGACACTAAAGACACTCCCAGTACGTCGTCTCTGGTCGTTGTTTCATCTTCTGACCTCCCATAGGCATGACCAATGTCTTCAAAATTCGTCATGGCAAAGAGACGCACGTATACCGCACCGATGCTCCCACTGACAAAAAAACACTGCTTGGACAGTTCCGCCAAGTGGCCGAGGAATTGGCAGTTAAAAAGCGCAAGGAGCGCGAGGGCGAGCATGAGCGCAGGAAAAGTTTATGGGCGGGTGCCAATTCAGGGAACGATGTACGTCGGTCCTTTCCCCCATAATAACCTCCTGTTCACATTTGTAAAGCAACGCGGGTCTGCATTCTTCAACCTCGATAAACTCCCCCCAATTTCCGACTGGATGACCGAATTAGCTCGCGCCGCGAATGCTTCAACACCTGGCGCCGCCGAGGCTTCTGCCAGGGCCAAAAGCGACCGCAATGCCCGTGCACTCTCGGAACTCTCGGATGACCTCACGGTTGCTATCGCCCTTCGTGCATGGCCCCGCGCTGTCAAGCTGGCTGAGTCCGCGCGAGCTCATCCAAGCCTGTCTCCGCTTGTCTCAGCGCTGACGTCTGCTCTGCTGGACGCGCTCGCCCGTCCCAAAAACTCAAAGTCCACGTGTGTGGAGCTTGTCGGTCATTTACTCCGCCTTGGCGCTGTCGCTCGGGCCCGAGAGACATTCTTAGCTGCCAGAGGAGCGGCGATCGAGGGTTATGTCCGAGCCATCCCATTTGAAGGACACGTCGGCCTCTATGTGCACAATCTCGCAGTAGTGGTCTTTACCGCAATCAAGCATACCGCAGATTGGTTCCTTGCTGGATTCGTGGAGCATGAGATGACGTCTGGTTCGTTGTTGCTTGACGCGAGGAAGGGGTTACTCACGTCTTGATTAGGTTTCATTGACTGGGCGAAGAAGCAGATCAAGTTGTATGCTGAGATGTTCAAGAAACAAGTATATAGTTCGGATGTAGACCAGCCAACCATCAATGAGGCGCTCAAGATCACTCATTCCCAGAGCCGAAAGGTTTGTGTTTTTATACAGACCCTGCATCCTTTGGTTGACCGCCGTACAGCTATTACAAGAGTTCGGTCTCGATTTCCGTTACCTTCTTGATGATCTCTTGGATCAGCAACCCAAAGCGTCGTCAATAACCAACCCCCAGAAGATGCCAACTCGACTTGCGATTCCTCCTTCATCCCTCCCCCGACCTTCGAATTCACCCAGCTCACCCTCGCCCTCACCCTCAATCGTGAATCCACCCTCAACGCCGACGTCCCGTCTAATACGGCGACCGTCGCTCTCTAGAAGTGATTCGACTAGCGTGCCTTCCACGCCAGCAAGACCACCACCGCTTCCAAGAACTGTTGACGGCGCAAGGGCCGCGGGACCGCCACCCCCACGCTCGACGAATAGGCCGAGTGGTTCTGTGCGTTCGGCTCGGGTAGCGATTCCCGACCGAGAAGGGATGATCTGATTCCATCACTTCACCTACGATGGAGCTGAGGTTTGCACTCTACCGTTGTGATGCTGAGACGCCAGTGCTCGGACACTCGTTGATTGTGACCCTATTCGTTGATACTGCACCGTGGCGCGGTGGAGTTTGGCTTTGTTCTTGGAGGAAGGGTATGAACAGGTGGCTCAGCTAGTCGTGACGGAGGCGAAGAACGTGGCAAGAGAGTTGGGCAGTTAATGATGGGATGGATTGAAAGATGTATTGTGTAGCACGTGTAGAATGATTGGACGCGTCTTGTCACGCGTGAGTAGACGCGTCGCAATTCTCACCCGACAATAATAATGACCACACCCATCGAACCCAACCCACCGCGATGGAGTCCGTCTACAGACCCTGCCTCCATCGTCGTTCCAGGACTCGACACCAATGCACCCGTAAACGACCAGATTGACCAGATCGAACAGCTGATCACCATCAAACTACAGGTGAGCACCAGTCCCATGCTTCCATACCTCCAACGGCGAATGATCGAGAAAGAACATAGATGCCAATTTTTCGAGGATTCAGCATCTCATGTCGACGAGGTTATTGCCAGCCGTGAAGCGCTATGCACTCGGTACGGAACCGGTTCGTGAAGCGGCCAAGGTACGTCTGGATCCATCTCGCATCAGCACATGCTCATCGCGTCAACCTCCTTTTCTATGCGTCTAGTTCTGGACGTCGTTTTACGAGCAAGCTGCGCAAGTGCATATACCGACGCTCGGGGACGACGATCCTCCCGTGCAGGACGAGCAGACCTCCGAATTGGCGTCTGTCTCCCGGTCAGAGGAAGAAAATTCGGATGTAAGCCACTCGCGTACGCCTTCAGAGACTGCCACTCGGACGTACGACGTGACTGCATCCGAGAGCTCGTTCATGCCAGGGAACGCGGTCTCGTCGACCCCGGCACGTCCTGGGCATGCGCCCGATCGCACCCTAGACGACCAGCCCTCTTGGAGTGCTTCGCTCGAGTCGCCGATGGTCCGTCTCAAGAGTGAACTCCAAAGCTTTGCACGAGAAGAGGAGGAGGCTTCTCTGCGACGGGACACGTCGTCGATGGCGGACAGCTTAATGTACGAGGAAGAAAATACCATCCAACAGCTCCCACCGATCACGCAAGAAAAGACGGAGAAAAGCGCTCCAAAGGTCGACCGTGACGAACCCAAGGCCAAGATTCAGTCGTTGCAAATCCCTCGGAGTGCACTGCCCACGCCTCGCGCAAACGTGACAAACACATACGTCTCACCGCTCAAGGTCAAGCCGAAGACGCCGATCGCCATCCCAAAACACATTCAGTCTATTCTCCCGGCTAAATTGGACAACGAGCCAACATTTCCATCGCCCCGTCGCACCCGCTATGAGCGGACGCCGAGAAAGCCTACGGGTCCTTCTTCCCCCATCTCTACATCTACGTCTACGTCCGCGTCCGCGTCCTCGTCCATGTTGGATATACCCTCTCTGACGAAGCACGCGTCGGACTCGAACCAGGAACCAAAATTCGCTGGGTTTAACGACTCTTTCGATGATTCGGTTGATTTGATGCAGGGAATGTCTCCGCCACGGACGTTGGCGTTCGCGAGGGCGCCCAGGAGTAGTGTGGGACTAGGGCTTTTGCCGCCGCTCGGGCGGACGCCTGGACGAGACATGTTGCCGACTCTCGGGAGGACGCCTGGGAAGGAGGCAGCGGATCGTATCAGACGAGATCTACTTGGCGACATGCAGAGCCAATTCGGATCTGCGAACAGCGTGTCGTCGAACAAGTTGAGAACGCCTGCGTTTGGATATGACACTGGCGCGGTCAAGGACGATACGATGAGTACGATTCCGACCCCGCCTTCGCTCTCGCGCTATATGCGGCACGCGTATCCTTCCTGGGCGGATAGTAACGATACCGATACCAGTTTGACGACCATGATGCGTCGTGTTGGACTTGAAATGCCGGAGTCCAGCTTTAAAGCTGATTCCGTTGCATCAGCCTCGCATTCGAGGGCATCTTCGCAAGCGGATGCTGGGAGTGGCATGCTTGGTCCGCCAACGCGGGAGGAAGGACTGCATACACCCGACCATCAAGCGTTGGACACCTTTGACTTCCAAGAAGACCAGAGTGCGATCCAACTTGGATCGCATCCTCACGACGACGACGACTCAGACTCGGATTCCGACTCGCTCAATGACGAGCCAGTTCATTCCCACCATCCCTCTACTGCTTTTCTTATGGCATCGTCGCGTGAAATTGGCCCGGATGACTCTTTCGGGTCGTCCAACTCGAACCATTCGAGCGACTCGCTGATTGAGGAGTTTGAAGGCGGAGATGATGTTGCTGTACATCCGTTTGCGCGGGCGCTTGAAGCTGGAGTGGCGGACGGGGACGGCTTTGATGACAGCTTCGATTCCGAGGGTGGGTACGAGGCAGGTGAGGGCGAGGATGCGTTAGAGCCGACGGAGGAGACCGTGTTTGGGATTCCGCCTGCACAGCGTCAGCAGCAGGGGAGAGAACCGCGTCAGTTAAAGTTGCTTGGGGAGGATTTGTTGCAGGATACGATTGGGATTGGGGGCCAGCTGGCCAAGGCGGGGAGGATTGAGGAGAGTCCGACGCCGTACGGAAGAGGTTGAATTGTCTGTATGAATCACGTGATCTTGGACGAGCAGAAGGTGTACGGAAGACATATAACGTCTTTGACATTTACCACGGCCTCGGGTCTTTAAATTATTCTGGATAAGGTCCGGGAGCCACTGCACCGAATTTTCTAGCAGATAGGCGTTGATTTCTTTTATGTGACTTACCAGCTGGACGTTGAGGATGATACCCACACAGCGCACTGCAACACGCTCTCTCGGCCGGATACGTGTCCAGGCAGCGACACAAGCATCCGTGGTCGTTCACGCACCCATCACTCCCGGGAGAACCGGGCGAGTGCGTGCTCTTGCAAGTACACGCGTTCCATCAGAGACGAGACGTCTGGCTCGTCCAATCACCGTGTCTTCACACCGAGGACTCGCCACCGCTGCTGCAAGTGAGTAGAAGGCACCCCACCCGGATGTCACAATGCTGATGTGCCTTGCCAGCGGATTCACCGAAGAAACCTCATTTCGACAAGATACTCATTGCCAACAGGTATGTTTTCTGTCATGCGCGCGCATTCGCTCACGCGTCCGTGTTTCAGGGGAGAAATCGCATGTCGTGTGATCCGGACAGCCAAGAAATTGGGGATCAAGACGGTCGCGGTATACAGCGAAGCAGACGCACAGTCGTTGCATGTCCTCGAAGCAGACGAGGCGTATTGCATCGGTCCTACGCCTTCGGCTGAGAGCTACGTGCGTGTTTCGTCCGAGCGGATTCGGTGGTGCGGTGCTGACCTGGTGACCTTAGTTGCGCATGGACAAGATTATCGAGGTGTGTCACAAGAGCGGGGCACAGGTCTGTCTCACACTCGTCTTGGTCTGGGGTAAGGCGTTGACGATTCTCGGCTGCATGTTAGGCTGTCCATCCTGGGTAAGACGGCGTCCACTCCCGTCCACACGTTGCAGTGATCGAATGGATGTGTAGGTACGGCTTCCTCAGCGAGAATGCCAAGTTTGCCGAGCGGCTCGCGGACGAAGGGATTGTGTTTATTGGGCCTCCGTCGAGTGCCATCATCTCCATGGGTTCCAAGAGGTTAGCCCGTGTTCTTGACTCAACTATACGCCGAATTGATGGAAGAGATACATAGTGAATCCAAGAATATCATGTCTGGTATGTCGCAGTTTGTTTATGTCAACTCCTAGTGGCGTTGCCGACGTTCGTGGATGAAAGCTGCTGGTGTACCATGCGTTCCGGGTTATCACGGTAATAACCAAGATCCTCAATTCCTCTCCAGCGAGGCGGAGAAGATCGGTTAGTCCTCATTGCATCAACGGATGATGTCAATGGACATGGTCTCTTTGCAGGCTACCCTGTTTTGATCAAAGCTATTCATGGCGGTGGCGGCAAAGGCATGCGAGCCGTGCCCACACCCTCCGAGTTCATGGATGCCCTGGAGTCCGCGAAACGCGAGTCTTTGAAGGCATTCGGCGATGCAAATGTCCTCATTGAGAAGTATATTGAACGGCCGAGACACGTGGAAGTTCAAGTCTTTGCGGATACGTTGGGTGGGGTCGTTAGCCTTTGGGAACGTGATTGCTCTGTACAACGACGTAACCAGAAGATCGTCGAGGAAGTGTGTATGCATCACCATTACGGTCAACAACTACCTAACTTTTGGTAGGCTCCTGCCCCGGGCCTTTTGCCAGAACTTCGTGCGGACTTGTCCGAGAAGGCGGTCGCCGCTGCGAGAGCAGTCAACTATGTTGGAGCGGGTACCGTGGAATTCATTTTCGACAACGATACCCAGAGGTTCTACTTCATGGAGATGCAAGTACTTCTTGAGACTTTGTGATACGAATCTGAACTAACACAAACAACAGGAATACGCGATTACAGGTCGAGCACCCCGTTACGGAAATGATCACTGGCCTTGACCTTGTGGAATGGCAACTCGAGGTCTTGTTACATTACACGTTGGTGTTGATGCATCGTGACTCACGTACTCAACAGGTTGCGGCTGGCAATCCCCTTCCTCTCACCCAATCCTCGATCCCTCTTGTTGGACACGCGTTTGAGGCACGCATATATGCGGAGAACCCTCGAAATGATTTTCTTCCTGACTCGGGACGGCTTTTATACCTCTCCACACCTACTCCAACGCATATCTTTGCACCTCCATTGCAACCTTACGCTACACCATCAGCCGAGCCTTCACGACGCGTACCCGATACATCTTCCGCGATTACTCCGTCACTCCGACTTGAGCAAGGTTTCACCGAAGGTGCTCAAATTGGCGTGTTCTATGATCCGATGATCGCTAAGCTCGTGGTCCATGGACGGGACAGGACCGAGGCCCTGAGAATCCTCAGGCGAGGACTGGAAGAATACAAAGTAGTCGGTGTTTCGACCAATATCGAATTTCTGAGGACGCTAGCTGGCAACGATGCATTTATTGCAGGGGATGTTGAGACGGGGTTCATCAAGAAACACCATTCAGCGTTGTTTCCCCTGATCTCAGAACCCTCTCCAGAGTTATTGGCGCAGGCTGCGCTGTATGTCGCTCTTCGAGATCAAACAGTTTCTTCGACGCCTCAGAGTCCATGGACGTCTCTTGGTGCACGACGGTTTGGTGGAGATGTTTACGAGCGCACTGTCACGCTATCCAACGATGATTCTTCTGCTGCCCATACCAACGTCTCCCTCAAATACGTCTCTCCTGGTCACTTTGACATTACTGTGGATGGTTCCTCGCCGACGATTTTCAAGTCAGTGTCTGCGCGTCTAACCTCCCCGACAACGCTTGACGCATTTTCGACGAACACGACCATTGTCTCGCAACCTCCGTCACCTGCCGTTCCGGCATCTCCAAACACGATGGAACGGTTGCACCTCTTCGCCGCGGACGGGACCAAGACGACCCTTACGCTCCCACCTCCCGCGTGGCTAATGTCGTTGGGAGGAGACGTCCTGGCCGCGCACAAGGGTGCGCTGCGCGCGCCCATGCCGAGTTTGGTCGTCGAGGTGCGCGTGAGTCCAGGGCAGCGCGTCGACAAGGGTCAAGCAGTGGTCGTATTAGAGAGCATGAAGACGGAGACAGTGTTGAGAGCTGAGGTCGCAGGGGTCGTGAAATCTGTTGGCTGCGCCATGGGCGAGATGGTGGAAGAAGGGAGGGAGTTGGTGGACATTGAAGAAGATGCAGCGGAAGGGCGGTGACTCCTCGTTTGCCCTCTCCCCCCTTGCATGTCGGAACTTTGTTCCAACTGCTGGTCTATAGCACTCGTGTACCACTACAACAATGGAGACTACCTCGACAGATCTAGTTCCAATGCAGGAAGCAAAGAGTAACCTGTTTAGGCTTCACAATCCATTGTATACACTGCATTTTACATGCCTCTATACTCCAATGTGATGTTAGTTGAGCTAGCATAGGGGTCTCTGATAAGATGGGCTACACTTTTGTGACACTTGTTGTCACAATCACTCGTTTGATGCCGCATACCACATCTTCGTCCAATTTCTACAGCTTACTTCAAATCCCCCGAGATGCATCTCCCAACGACATCAAGATCGCCTATCATCGTACCCTCTTGCGTCTCCATCCCGATAAACAATCCCGACCGCGCCATGACGGCGTCATAGCCACGCACGACAAGACCACAGATCAAGCGTCCGTCGACATCGCGCTATTGAAGGAAGCGTGCAGAACGCTTCTGGACGCTGGCTTACGTGCAGCGTACGATGGCTCGTTGAGGCGGGAAGAACACGCGCGATCGCACGGTCCGCGGCCGGCACACGTCGTGTCGCTCGAGGAATTCACCACGGTGATCGAGACCACCGAGGCAGGATCGGGCACGGGAATGGAAGAGGATGTCAATGCGGCGCAGGAATGGTGGTATAGGTGTCGGTGCGGTGGTACGTATCGCATCACGCAAGACGATTTGGAGAATGGGACGCATCTTGTAGGTTGTGAGAGTTGTTCGGAGGTGATCTGGGTTGGATACGAGGAAGTGCCGGTGACGGAGGACGAAGAGGAGAGAGGAGAGAGGAGACACTCGTGCAACCACGTATACGATAGTATGTGCCAGGTGCTTTTGATCGTTTGGCTTGTCACTGAACAGCCCGCTTACTGGCTGGACGCTAGGACCGCCCGCCTCTCTCGAGTTGAACGTTAACGGCGACGGTGTTTGTGGTTATATACCTGTTCAGCGTTTTTGAACACTACCCAGAACCACGCCACTCGCAGTTACGAGCTCTGTCGATCGACTTGCAGAACAAGCGCGACACGGATGGTCCCAACTAGACTTACATGAGTAGCAGCGTATAATACAATCAATCCACGGTATTCCCTCAATCGACATCCATCCCGTCATCGATCCCGTCATCGTCCGAGGAAAATACCACTTCCATGGGTTCGTTAACGGGGTGGTCCTTCACCCATTTCTTGTAAAGCGTCTCACGGAACTCGCGTGCGATCGCTACCGACACTGGCCATGGGACTGCGTTCCCAATCTGTCGGTGCATCTGGTTTGGCTCAGTTAACACAGATCAACAACGAGCCTATCTAGGAGCACTTACGGTCACGACGCGGTTGTGGTCAGCATGGAAAACAAAGTGATCTGGGAACCCCTGTGAACGGGCAAGTTCCCGAACCGTTACAATGCGTTTGCACTTGAACAGCGAGTGAGTGCGGATGTCAGTGAGCGACGAGAAGCAGACATACTTCGGGGTGTATCACGCGACATTGTTTTGCTGTTGGGTCCACGTTCGTGACTGTGGTCCGGAACCATCCGTCTTTGTCAACGCGACCGTAAAACCCTGTGATCATAGTCAGATAGGTGTCCTGTCCACATGTTGGACGTTGCTTACCAGTTCGATAGCCCGACCTGCCAGACGACGACGCAGGGTTCGCAGTCTGGTATTCCCAAAGACGAGATGGCAAGTCTACCCAAGAAAATCAACAAAAGAAGGATTCGGTAACGGAATGGCTCACCCCGATGGTCTGCATCGGATTTGACAGGAATATTGACAATTCTAAACCCATGAAAAACGAATTCAGTCATGTCCCATAGCTTTCCACGCCTGCAAGACTTGCCTTTCCACCTTGAGAGGATCATATGTGCGCGTGTACTGTTGGATGTCTCGTGTCCGCTGCCGCCGGCAGTTCAACTGAAACCTCGTGTGCGGCGGGTGTTCATACTCGACGTCGGCTCCTGCATAACCACACCATGGCCGATCTTCACGACATTCCTTGGTGCGACCCCTTTCGATCTCGCGTCTGGTGAGAGGTGTTGCAGGGTCTTTCCTGCAAGGAGGGGAGCACATCAAGAAAAGCCTTACAAGAGGACTTGCCATACCAGTCAAACTTGGGAAGGTCGCTGATAGCATCGTTCACGCATACATAACAATGCGGCGCGGTACCAGAAAGCGTTCTCATCGGTCGAAGCACATGTTCCTCCGGAAATTTGATCTCCAAAGTGTCTGAGTCAGGGAAATCGTGCGTAGGTTGCGGAAGCTTGGGTAGTTCCAGACCGCGCTTTGCAGCTATGAGGAAGAACCGGACTCGGGACTGCGGCGTTCCGTAGTGCGCAGCCTGAAGGAGACCAAAGCGAACTTGATATCTATGCAGCGTCGATACATCACTTAACTAAACTGGGCAGGACAGACTTACCCCATGTCGAGAAGTGTCGCTACGACGAGTTTCAAACCACCCACTGGCATGCCTCCCTTGACTGAATGCTTGCCGTCCTGATGTGCACGCAGGTTGTACCGTAGGAAGCCCCGGACATTTTCAAATATACAGTATGAAGGCTTGAGAAAGTCGACGAAGGAGAGCGCAGTAAGAATCAGATTGCTCTTCTGATCTTCGGTTCTCTGAAACATGTTCAAGGTAGAGTGAGGTTGACTATCGACAAGTCAGCGAGGTCCGGGTAGGTAACACGAGATCTTACCAAGGAAACCCTGCAACAAGACAGTCAATATCACCGGGCTGCGGAGGTGGAGGTAGTTCATGGCCTTCAATGGACTTCAGGTCATCAGGTTGACTTTTCCCCTCCTTGGTCGAAATTGCATGGCGAAGGAGCAGATTACTGCATTGGTTGTAGACTTTAACACCCGCTGGAGCATTTTTCCTGATAATCGCATTCTAGAGAGGCCCGAAAGTCCAAGCATCAACACTTACTTGAGTGTCTTTGCTGCACTTGGAGAGATCTCCACGGCATGTGTCAATTTGAAACAATCTACATCCTCCATGGCCAAACAAAACGCGCCGGTCCCACCAAATGGATCAAAGACACGCAAGGGTGCCTCCCTTCCCAAGAATTCTTTCATCCCGTTCACTTTCTGGATGTGTTGTTTCGTACACATGCGGCAGATGGCTAAGTCACGCCAACGCATTGGACGCTTACTGCCCCAAGACTCGACATTCAGCGAGGGAAAACGGTATTTGACGTAGAAATGGCGGGGGGACATTGCTAGCCACGCCTCCTGGTCGATCATATTGCCATCGACCACCACATGGCAGAGCCCGATCAAGTCATCGGTACCGAATTCCATCTCATCGTTGGTGTAAAACAGATGTCTCTGTACGCAAGTGTGTGAACAAGGAGACAGGGTCTCAGGTAAGGAACCTACCTCATCCTTCAGCATCGTGCTTGGGCGTTGTCCAACCTTGTCAATACGTCCAAAGAGCCGGACCTTGACTTTATTGTCCCCATGGATAAATCCCATGATATGGCCAACATGGCAAGGTCCTTCGTCTGCTTTGATGAGGACGCAATCATCCAAATGATAGTCGACCCCATGCCATCGTATGCCGTGGAATATTTGCGTTGGCATCGTTTCATCATCGAATTTTCGAGCTACCTCGCATGCCGGACAATCGTCCGGTGGCCGCCGTTGCGCAAAGGCGTTTAACGCATCCATGTCAATATTCGTGAACGTTCCCTCAAACTGGTCCCATATATATCTGGACTTCACTGTCAGAGACAACGAATCGCCACTACATGGCTCATACCTATAAAAGTAGTCATGCGGCTTGACGTTTGCTAAGGATTGATCGGGCCCGATGTAACGCGCATTGACTTTGCCGATGATATGTTTCAGCGCCTGGTCATCACACTGGTCGACCAGAAATAGTTCCTGGGAAGGACCCAGCTCTTGAAGGATAGTCTTGGAGCTGTGCTCAAACCACTGAACATGGACAGTCTCGTGGAATTCATTTATGCGTATGATCTTCGCAAACCTGACGAAAAGTTGAATGAAGAGGTTGCAGGAACGCCTGGCAAGACCTTACCAAAAATGATCTGCAAGAGTGTCCGTAGGGGGGAGATTGTTAGGACTTGGCGGATCACCCTCCCCTGCGTAAAAGAGAACAGTATCTCCAACCTGTTAAGCCTATCTTCAACCTATAGGAAAGCAGGAGGCGCTCTGTCCTTACCTCATACTTCACTCCGTCTATCAATATGTGCTTCAGCCAGCGTGATTTCCCGATCCTTTGATTGGGCCGAAATTGGACAAGGCGGCGGGTTTGAGTGCGCATCAAGAACCCCTGAAGCCGAAGACTAAGCTCGTTTTTCGTTTCTTCAGACTCAGGCCGCTCTGCCTCTCGAGGGCGACGTCCAACGACATAAAGTCTTTCTCTGAACCACTGGGAGGCAAGTTTTCCGATCCGTGGGGTCACATGCGTAGGTACTCTCTCGCGCAGTACTGCCAAGTCAAGGTTTCCCTTGTAGTCGATGTGGAAGTCATGCATCGACATCCGTTGTTCCTCCCTCTTGGGAACGGCTACGGACCTTAATATGACGGGTTGCATATGGCCACGAAGGTGAGAGACGACGATGGATGCTCGGAGGTCATCGCCATTTGGGACAGTCTCGAGCGTCCGGGTCAGCCTCGGGACCTAGGAGAATGAACAACCGTAGTTCTCCCAAATGAATAAACTTACAGTATCCCATAACTCGCGCTCAGTCAGGGGTTGGCCTAAGATCCGAATACGACAATACTCTCGCAAGAAGGCAGGATACTCTTGTCTTGGGTTATTAGCAGCAGAAGATATCACGAAACGCAACGTCGTCTGCAGCTTCCAGAACGGACGGAATAGATTTCGATATCTCTTGGACGGCTTCAGAACATCGAGTTCATAAATTGCATGGTCCGTTTCGACATAGAACGGACTTTTTACGTCAATGCACGCCATACAACGCCTGCTGGAAGACCACATACCTGTTTGCTTCCCAATATCTCGTAAAGTAGCGGCGGATGCGCGACGTGCGGATGTATTGGCACTCAGACTCGTCGTCGAGACCATCCTCCTGACCTTCGTCCTCGTCTATGTCGTATTTCGCGACAGCGAAACCGGCGCCGAGAACACGATGATTGCCACCCCTACCCTCGTCGAGAACATCAAGTGAAATCATGGCGTTGTCATCGCGAGTGTCGAAGAAGGCAAAACGAGAAAGGACGCGCGTCCGTTTCCTACCATCGTCTGGGGGATCTTGTTCTTCGCCAAAGATAAGCAGGTCTCTGGTCTCCGGGACCTCGTACGGCCGTGATTCGTATTTCTGTTCTGCTCAAAGGAGATCAAGACGGGAAAAACTGGAACAGGCTGCTGCCTCACTGGACGGGGGAGCATCAGCGTGATTGCGACGTTTCAAGGGCTAAGACAAGTGGTCCGGGTGAGTGTGGCTCAATGGAAGACCCAAGTACGCACCCCTGCATCATCACCATCGTCTCCGTGACCCCGCTTGCGGCTGGCGTCACTGGCTGATGTAGTGGCGGAGTCGTCTGTATCTTCGTGACCGAAAGAAACATCCCAGGCACTCGGTCGATGGCCGCGCCGACTTGGTCGTGTAGACATTGAGAGCGTTCAACGTAACCGTCACATGTCTACCAAATCCTATATACATACATCTAATGAGACACGTCCACAAAGTCACAAGTCTAAGTAGCATACAACTACGTGGTACAAATGCTGGAAATGACTTGGCAGTTACTTTCGTGCGCAGAAAGACGGAAAACAAGTCACTGAAGATCGATAATGCAAAGAAAAAATGAGAGTGCCGCAGGCTGGTATTACAGCGAAGTTGGAAAGCTCGATGTGGAGATTTAAGGTACTATACCGGACCAAGAATCACATTTGTGGCAAGGATCAGCAGCGTTCCATGTCCGAGCAGGCAAGGACGGACCGACTTAAAGATATGCCTCGTCGCAGGCTAAGCCAAAAGACCTAGAGAAGTGAAGAAAAGGCCCGGCAGTCACTAAGCAGGAGTAGCGGTGACATTAGGTGCTTCAGGTCCTGCAAGTGCGCCTTCTGCGATGATACCATTAGCAGTTGCTGACTCGCCAACTTGGTGGAAATCTGGTATTAAAAAGGCTATCAGCCGGGGCTTCTGTCTGAGCGAGGAAGGCTGACCGAGAATTTCGCTGTACATCATGACCTTCCATGTATCTACCGGGAGGTCGGCGTCGTTGAAGCTCCAATCGAACTGTTCCGCAGCGACCGGCTCGTCCGTTGGATCATGGTATGGCGCGACATACTCGTGCGTAAGGGATGCAGCAGCGTCAATACGTTTTCTGGGGTCAAAGACCAACATCTTCTCCAAAAGATCCAAAGCTAGTAAGATGTGAGATCTGCTGTGCTACAACGCAACCAACTCTAACTGACCATCCTTGTCATTTGTCCTGAGCTTTTGACTGAAAGGGACACGCTCGCGCTTGGGCAAGCTTTGGACGAATCTGAGCGTCTGTCGGGTGACATGCGTGAGAATACGATATATTTGAAGAGGGAGGACCCACATTCTCACTCGCAATGGTTTCGATGACATCATCGGGAGGCGTCCCTAATAGCTCTGTGATGATCGAAAACTGGTTCACATCTATACTCTGGTCAGTCAAACTCCCAGGGGGGAAAAGAAACACATACGGTCTTTGCCAGGAAACAATGGTTTCCCCTCCAGCATTTCCGCAAATATGCACCCAGTACTCCAAATGTCGACCGCCACATCATACTTTTGCCACGTCAACATGATCTCAGGGGCACGGTAATATCTCGTCGAGACATATCCTGTCATCTGCGGATCTTGAATGCGTGCTAGACCAAAGTCACATATCTGCCCCTCATCAGTCGCATCGAAAACAGCTGGAGTCGAGAAACGAACCTTGAGGTCGCAGTTTTCGTTGACAAGAATATTGCTCGGTTTCTTATCGGCATGAATGAGACCAGGCCATGAAAGGGACCAGATGAGTTGTGACTGACCAGATCGCGATGAACAACTCCGGCAGAATGAACGTATTTCAAACCGCGCTATTCGGGGTGAATGAGTGGATGAGTTTGAGAGTAATTAAAGAGAGACACACGCACAAGAATCTGATATAAAAAGTATTGGATGAATTGTTTCTCCAACGGACGCGACGTCAGAAGGCGGTGCAAGTCGGTACCAAGGAGCTCCGTGACGAAGTACCTGTCTTGCGATTTTAGATTTGTTTGTAGAATGACGGAGGGCCTCACAAGTCTTCCAGTGGTGAGATGAACACGTCGCTTAGGCTGATGATCTATGATGCCGAGTATGTATCAGATGAACTGTGGAAGGAGCAAGGCCGCAAGCGACTTCACGTTCTCGTGTTGTATGTTTTTCAACAGCTTGAGTTCGCGATACGTTCGTTTGCTCAAGACGGGAGTACTGAAGGGTTTCATGATCTTCTTGATCGCGACGGAGGAGCCAGTAAGTTGATCCTTTGCAGAACTGGACGCGTATGAGAGTTGGTTGGGAGATGGGGAAGGGGGGAGAACCGTACCAGACGAGACCGAAAGCCCCTGGGAGCAAGCTGATGAGCAGACGACGCGGTGATTGAGCGATGCAGCAAACGCACCCATTCCGACGGGCTGTAGATCGACATAACGCGTCGTGACCTTGGAATCGATATGAATCGAGGAGACTGGTCTGGTCCTGAATGGGGCGTACCTCGAAGGAAGTGCCGAATATGCTGAGCTTGACGAAGGACATGGTGATGGAGAGGGAGGAAGGAGGAGATGGCATCCAAATCGTCCAGATAACCCTCCGCCTCGCTTATTTCAATAAGCGTGTCTGAGGTCCCGGCCCATAAGCACCGCCTGACCGAGACAAACCTTCCCAGCCATGTCTTTCGTTCGTGCCGCAACGTTGGCCCGCTCAGCCGTAAGTCAGCTCACCGTCTGGATATTCGCTGTTCATCCAAGCCTCGCAGGCCAGGCTTTACACCACAGAAGCACACCCAGCCAAACGGTCGGTGGTAACCAAGTACCTTGTGCCTTTCGCAGGTATTTTAACAGGCACAGTTTTGTACAACCACTACTTCAAAGGCGACTCAGAGCAGGTCAAGCCAAACAAGGTTTTAACTAGCCCTCTCGACCCTCAAAACTATGTCGACATCAAACTCAAGCGGGTCGAGCCGTACAACCATAACACCTCCAAGTAAGTCCCTCTGGCATGTGGTTATACAGGCACTGACTTGCGCAAACGATAGGTTCGTCTTTGATTTGGGCGAGGGGAAAGCGTCCCTTCTCCCTGTAGCCTCATTCGTGTTGCTCAGGGCAGAGGATGTCAAGGATGCCAAAGGACAACCCATGCAACGACCCTATACTCCTGTCTCCCCGCCAGATTTAGAAGGAGAATTGGTTTTTATCATCAAAAAGTACGAGAGCGGGAACGTCTCAAAGTACATCCACTCTCTGAAACCTGGTGACAACCTTGCGGTCAAGGGACCTCTGCCGAAATGGCCCTGGAAGAGTACATCCTTTTTGTTTTCTGTGTGAAAGGTGTCATTTAAAGACGTTGCAGTGAACGAGCTCGATGAGGTTGGCCTCATTGGTGGAGGCAGCGGCATGTGAGTCCGCTCGCAGAAAAGAACCTCCCGTCTGACTGCAACCCAAGCACCCCCTTGTACCAGGTTTTGCAGCATGCACTCGCAGATAAAACCAACAAGACCAAATTCAAGCTGATCTTTGCGAACGTGACTGAGGCAGATATCCTTCTCCGGGAAGAGTTTGACGCGATGAAGAAGGAATACCCAGACAACTTTGACATTGTTTATGTGCTTGACAAGCCTTCTGCGAACTGGAAGGGTGATAGAACATCCTCTCAACTTTCGCGATGACGCTCACGGCGCGCTGATCAGGACCGAAGGGATATGTCAACGCAGACCTCATCAAGCAACACTTTGCTCCCCCCTCACTTGGCGACAAAGTCAAGGTCTTTGTTTGCGGTGCGCAAATTTGCCGTAGGGTTGCATGGACTCAAATTGACGAGTGTTGCAGGCCCTCCGCCCCAGGTCGCTTCTGTTGCTGGTAAAAAGGATGGTCCCAGACAAGGAGAACTGGGCGGCATACTGAAGGAACTTGGATATACATCGGACCAGGTTGGCTTTATACACAAGCTCAATGATGTGTTTCTCATGTTGTGCTCCAGGTCTACAAGTTCTGAAGGATGTGTAGGAAACGAATATGTATACTTGTAGTTACATAAGCCTTGAATAGACTGACACCGCAGTGACGCGTGCTTGATCAAGTCGTCCAAAGTGAAGTCGGTGTGGATGATCCAGATATCCTGATCCCTCAGTACATCCCACTGTCGCCGCTCATTTCGGGCGCTGATAACTCTTCTTTGTAACAGGCCACCACCATGGACAACAGCGATCCCAGGCAGGTCGCTCGTCACTCGCCGTCGCCACCCCAACCTACACCATCCGTGAGCGCACCCAGCACAGTACCAACAACCACCTTCTACGCATCAAATCCAAATCCACCACCGCTTCCGTCCAGAAAAAACGTCGGTTCGGCTCATACAAAGGTCATCAAACCCAGCACACCACCCCCCGTCTACGGCACTTTGGATCCAAGTCCCTTTCGCGAGCCACAACTTGTTGAGGAGGCACCCATCTCCATGCCCGGTCTCTTGCCAGCCGATGACACATGGGCTCAGGTCGACAACTCCTGGTCTGGCACCCAACCTTCATGGAGCACATCTACGGACACATGGAACACAGGTGCGACGCCTTGGGATGGCACCGGGGCTTGGACACAACCATATGGCGGGTCCTCTTCACAAGGTCCTAACATCGATGGTCGTAGTAAATTGGAAGAAGAACACTGGTGGGACGCTTCGATGCGCGATTTGTACAAACGACCCGGCCCAGGAGTATTGCCACCATACTTAGCCGACCTCCTGCATAACCCCGATCATTCTTTGTTCTCAGTCAGTGTCGACCCACCAGATTTCAGGCCTCACGCGTCGTCCTCTCAGGAGGGCGGCGATCCCGTCCCACCGTTCCAACCACCCTCTGTGGACGACCTTACATACACCATACCTCATCCGAACGCATACTATTGCAGGAAGCATAATGGCTGGGTTCTCCTTCAGTGGAAGTCTTCAACGATAATGCCTCCTTTGGCAAAGTCTTTCGTCCCCGATGCAGAAACACCCTTTCCAGATCTTGTGCGTCGTAAACGGACGACATCGTGCGTCGGAGGAGAGCAACCTTTTGGGCAGGCAGACCTATCCCACCACTTTCATCGCTACGACAAGGCCGTAGATGCACTGAAACTCGACCCGGCCTTCCGCCGTTCAGAATGGGAAATATCCGTTCTGAAGAAACAAAAGCGGCGGAAGGTGACCTCGCTCAACCTGGATGCAATTTCGCTCGATAAAATGTCGGACGTTGCTATGGAAGACTTGGATTCCGAGGAGGAAGGCGACTTGTTAGACCTCTATGTTTGTTGCCAATGCTCACTGTATTGCATTGTCTCCGAAGTGATCCCTGGTGCTATACCCGTCAAATATATCGAAGAGTTCACGCGAGAAAGATGGGATAACCCCGCGCCCGGTCGTAACCGAGAAGAGTCTGTCGTCTCGGGATTGGAGACCTTCCTGGTGTGCGTTTAACTTTTCATGTTGCTCTGCATGTACTCATAGGATGTAGTATCGTTGAAAACAAACTATGGAGGGGAGAAAATCGAGGCATAACAATTTCCCGACCGGTATTTCAACGAAAGATAGGGTGGTCACCTGTCGTGTGAGAACAAATTGAGCTATTCCCTGAATCTGCTCATGCGATCCGTGCGTTTAGTCGCTGCATCTTTGAACACTTGGGCTTCGTCATCGCCGAAACGATAACACCGGCTGGTGTGCGAGATACTTCCATCACACCTCCCAATACCGATCCAAGTACGTCGGAGGGACGGCAGAGTGGTAGAAAGCTTCTCCGTTTCTGGGTGGAGGCTGGCGCTTGGTTGCTTGATTACCAACGACGATATGGTGTGTGTTCTCTGGATTTCCTGACGTTTGCTGACATTTTCGCATAGCCAATGCGCTTAAACAGTACACTTGTGCAAGGGTATGGGTGAAGTTGGACTCTGTCCGTGAAATGTATCAAATGGGCATAGGAGCGCATCCTGATCAGAGTATGTCTCCTCTTGTCTGTCCCAACATCACATTATTCACTGGGGTGCTTAGTCCAAAGATTGGCAAATCTTCCTATGTTTTTAGAAAATGAGCTTGTTCAGCGGTCTGTAAGGGCCCTGGGATTGACTCCCATGACATATTCACCCGGTGGGTTAATCTCCACCAGGGCCTGTTCTGTGCTGAACCAGTAGCATTTAGAGCTCTTGGCATTTGCGTATCTCGCACAGTGTAGATGCGATCCTAGGCAGACACCGCATTATTTCACTCAATTTTATAATGTTATCCAAGCCATCCAGCAATATGGCGACATTCCCCCTCAGGAACTACAAAATCTCGTTCTTGAAGAGCGCACCAGGAACCGGTACACTGATGACGATCGCCTCGGTGCCATTAGGATCCTTGGTTTCGGTAAAGACAACCTGCTGCGCGTAGATTACGAGGACGATATCGATGAGGGCTTCTTGGTCGGGGCCTGGAAGGATTGCCTGAAGAGGGCCTGGAGGGATCCAAAGGATGGCGCGCAGCGACTGAGAGACGCCAACGACGCGTTCAGAATCGTGGCCGAATCAAGAGGTAGTGCGAACCTACGGAAATTGTGGGAGGATTACTCGAGGGATAGCATAGACCCAAGTCGGGCGTATACCATCCTAGAAGTTCCTCCGGAGACGGATGATGCGATGTTGACGACCGTGTTCATGATGCGGGTACGTCTTTTGATACTTGGTCAGCATATCATGTCATGGCCTCACGCAGGATTCATTAGCTCGAGGAACAACCTCACCAAGCTGAACGTATGAGGGAGGCCCTGTTGACGCTTGCAGAAGCCAGAGACAGCCACCGGTTACGGACGTTTTTAGAAACAGGCCAAGACCGTAAGTGTCCACCGGAGCGAGTATAAGAATGACGTCTCACGTCAGGATAAGCGGGTGAGATAGTACCAGCGACACGACTTGACCTCCCAAGGGGTCTTAACCAGCTGGGCAATACGTGTTACTTAAACTCCCTCCTGCAGTATTTCTATACCATCAAAGAGCTTCGTGACGCTGTTGCACCATTGGCAAAGATTAGTGTCAAGGAGCTAGAGGACGAGAAGTACTCGGATGACGATCTCAAGAGACATCGTGTTGGTGGACGATTGATCACGAGGCGGGAGATTTTCCGGTCAAAGAAATGTAGGTTTGTTCATCATTTGAGAGAGTAAGGTTATCTTGACAATGCGTCAGTCGTCAGTCAACTTGCCAACCTGTTCTGGAAGCTCGAGCACGCCGAGGAGATTTCCGTTACACCTACTATGGATCTTGCCAAGCTTGCACTCGTAACCTCTCGGGACGAAGAAGATGAGGAGGCAGAAAGCAGAGGAACAGACTCTTCCAACGATACTGATGCTACCCTCGTGGAGGATTCGCAATCAATTGGCCGGCTGGCCAATGCAGACTCGGCCGACAGTGTACTTGGAAAACGCGCTCGGGATGACAATGCGATGGACGTTGATGAGGACGCGACATCCAAGTCACCTGTGTCTGATTTGGAAAAGAATGGGTACGTGATGGTCTCACATCCATCGTCACCTCGTCGATCGAAGTCGCCTCGTCTTGATCCGGCGAGTAGTTCAAGCTCGTCATTCAAGTCCATCTCTTCGAAAGAGACGGCGACAAAGGGTTCTGCACAACAGGGTGACGAAGACGTGGCTAAGAAGCCGTCCTTATCTGAGCGGAAAACGCAAACGACGACGTCTGACTCTGTGATGCTCTTCGGTATGTCCTTATATGCGTCGCTGAGCAACCTGGCTGCATTTTTCCCAGGCAAGCAACATGATGTGTCCGAGTGCATGGACAATTGCATGTTCCAGATTGAGATCGCCTTACTCAACTTTAGCGGCTTGAGCGATCCGCAAGAGAAGGCTAGCCTCGTGAAAAGGTCCTCTCGTCCCATCTTGATTCGTGGATGCCACGCTGACGGGGCCTGTCAGACTCTTCTATGGCAAGCTGAGACAACGCCTGACTCCAGATCAACGAAAGTCACGGACATCGGTCACAGAGAAACAAGATCTCTTCTCCCATCTGCCTGTGAATGTCTCCGATAGCGGGATCGACGTCTACGACGGCTTAAGTCGATATTTTGACGATTTGGTCGACTACGAGGGTGGGAAGGCGAGAATGGAGGTTTCGCTCGTTGAGCTTCCACCTTTGTTGCAGATTCAGCTGCAGGTACGCGCGACTTTTTTCAATATAGAGTGCAGACTTGTCATTTGTTGTAGCGAGTGCAATTCAACCGGGAGACTTTGCAACCCTACAAGTCTCAAGCTTACGTGAAGTTTGATGAGACGATCTACATGGATCGTTTCCTCGACTCGGCAGATGCGCACAAGAAGGCAAAGTCTAAGCGCATACAGACCGCACTGATTGCTCGGAGGGAACGTTTACGCTTGCTCACTGAACACAAGGTATGCGTAGATTCTTGACGAACATACCATGCAGAATTCATCGATCCTTACAGCATGCACCGTTCGGTACTTGTCTTGACAATACGCTCAAATTCCTCACCAAGCAAGAAAATATCATGCTACCCCAACTCGACGACGAACTTGTGGCTCAGTTGAATAACGAGCAGGAGGTCCTCGACACGGAAGTCCAAGGGCTTCGCAAGGAGATTGCGAGACTCAAGGAAGAGTTGGAGAACATTTGGAAAGACGACACGGCGTTCCCTTATGAACTCACGTCGGTCTTCATCCACCGAGGCGCATCGCCATCGTTCGGGCACTACTTTTTCTATTCTCGAAACCTGCCGGACAAATCGGACGAGTGGTTCAAGTACAATGATTCAGTCGTCACAGAAGCTCGGAAAGAAGAGGTGCTTGCGGATACCACTGGAAAGACTGCGAACCCATATTTGGTGCGTCTCTTGTCCACTACAGCTGTAATGGGTCCACTGATCAATCGTGGTCCCAGCTCGTGTTCGCTCGAAAGGACTCAGACGTTGTGCACACTGTAAAACGAATCGCTACTCTGGAAGACTCCAAGACATGATTTACAATGAATATCCTTGATGGATGTAATGCACCTGCTACATACACATATTCGCACCGGTTGTGGACTTTAGTTCTCGTGTAAAACCATGCTCTATGTAAGACTGCTGTCGGAATAGGTCGGTTTCTGAGGAAGATCAAACGGTATGATTGATGGCGAACCTCATGATTCCTCTGAAATCGGACGCTCGGGTTGCGGTATCGCACCTTCCTGTGGGTTATCACTGTCCTTTGGCTCGAGGGTCGAGAGGAGGCCGTCGAGTGTGCCCAGGAGCTCGTCCAGTCTGGTCTCTACCCCACTCGCCATGGTATCTGCACTCTCCAGGCGTGCCAGCAGCTCAGAATCGTCTGCGAAGACCTCCCCGCCTTCTTCCACAAGGGCAGCCAATACTCTGACGTCGAGCTCGATGTCGACGATGTCGGCTGAGGGTTTGCTGCCGTGGAGGTCGTCAAAGGACATGGTCAAGGTGACGGTCGATAGTGCGCGGAGTGTGAACCCAGTGGTGCTGCAGCACGGCATCTCGGCAGCGTCTTTCTGTCCAATGTCGACGACCTCGCAGGCGGAATGTGTCCAACGACTGCTCGCAACGTTCCCGGCGCGTCCGTTTGACCAGAAGGCGCTCAGCGACAAGGTCGCTGCGGAGGTGCACACGTTCCAGGGCGCGTCGTCGCAAGAGAACGTGCGGAGTCGGTGGGAGCTCGTGCTGAGGAAAGAGGTCTTTGCGCTGGCGGTGCGTCTCGTCTTCGTTTGGGTGTAGACATCGAACTGGACCCATTTATAGGCGACGGAGGGGAAAGCGTTGAAAGAGAAGAGCGCAGAGTATTACGACGGCCTACAAGACCGCCTCGATCTCGTCCTCACGTTCACCGAGCAAGGTTCGCGCACACTTGGCCCCGGTTGGGGGTGGGCCACCGAGTCTGACACACAACGCGCTGCGCAGATGCATGTGAAGCCGCGTTTCCGTTTACAGTGCTTCAAGACCTGTTGGAGACGCAGACGATCGTGTCGTGCTCGCACATCTTTTCTTGGATAGAGATGCAGGCGTTGCGCCTCACGCAAGGGATGGTCCCGCAAAAGGGCAAGGCGCTGATTCTGCTTCGGACGTTGAACGATCTTTTGCGGCGGTTGTCCAAGACGGGTTCGACGACGATGTTTTGTGGGCGTATATTGACGTTTCTTAGTGGCGTTTTCCCTCTGGGCGAGAGGAGTGGTGTGAACTTGCGGGGAGAGTACGGTCCCGTATGGGAGGGAACTGTGGAAGTGACTCGAGGCGATGTAGAGGTGAAGGATGGGTCATCGAAGCCATCCGTTCAGGGTGATAAAATGGACGTTGACGAGGAGCCGGTGTCTGATGAAGCAAAGAAACAGGCAAGGCTTGACAAGGACGGTATGGTCTATGTTACGTTTGATGCGCTTTCAGTGTCTCAAACCTCGATTTTACAAGATTTCTACAAGACGTTTTGGTCCCTTCAACTCCCATTCTCGCGGCCACCGATCTTTGCTACCTCGGGTACCTTTGAAAACTTCAAGCAGGCTGTCGAGAAAGTACTACCCGTCATCAAAGAGGCCACGACGAAAGAGCGCGCCTTGATGGGGAATAGAGCATCAACAATACAGTCTGGACCCCTGAAACGCAAGCGTGACGTCGAACCTGGGGAGGAGACCAACACCAGCGACTATTTCTTTGCAAAATTCCTCACAAGCTCGGACCTACTAAGTCTCGAGGTCTGTCAATTCGTTCTTGAAGTCTCCAACGCTTAATTGACAGTGCTACATCTAGATCGCGGACACGCATTTCCGGCGCCAAGTTCTCTTTCAACTTCTCATCCTCCTCAACCACCTCTTGTCGTTTACAAAGTCAGCAAAGGCAACATGGGCAACCCCACGTAATCGGTCTCTTCAGATGGATTTTACCCTCGAACCCGCGGATGCGCAGTGGGTCCAGGATATCATTGTTAAAGCGACCGCAGAATTGAGGTCCACGGCTCCAAATGGACCGGCCTTTGCGGATACGGTCAACATCATCCTTGAACGCGAGAAAAACTGGGTGAAGTGGAAGAACGACCTATGTGCACCGTTTGATCGCGAACCATGGAGCGCGGAACTAGACGGGAGGAAAGTCGGGCTTGAAGAGGCCACAAAAGAGTTGCGCGACAAGAGAAGAGAAGAGCCAGAAGAATGGAAATGGAGTCTTGGTTGCAAGCCATTGACAGAGATCTGGGAAATGGGTTACCGAGACCTTTACAACCTCCAAAACCCCTTCCAGTTGAGTTACTTCCAACTTTCATGCGAGGACTTCATAACTGACTGCGCTGCACTAGGGCGGGTGATGTCAAAGACTTTGTGAAAAAGATCAAGCAAGAAGATGTTCGAATCGATATGCGGAAGAAAACGCTGGCGAAGAGCGCAGAACGGGTAGCTCAGGCACGGGCTAAGGCAGCCACTGCAGCAACGGAAGCCTCGCAAGAGGCGATCGCGGAACCTGCCAAGGTAGAACCTACTCCTCCATCTACTCAGACTGTTCCTGGATCCTCGATACATCCCTCACTGCCTCCCAAGCCGGGGACGTCCGTGCCAGCAAGGCTGCCTGGGGAGGCTTCAGGTGTGGCAACTGCCGTAGCTCCAGCCCCTGCACCGCCGGTGCCTGCAACAACGACTCCAGCTCCAGTTCCAGCCCCAGTTCCAGCCCCCGCTCCACCCAATGACGAACAGATATTGAAGCTAGAAGACGTAAGAATTGTCTTCCGCGTTTCTGTCATCTAGCTGACACATTTACGTAGAACAAACAACGATGGTCGTGGCTGGCCCTGCGAACTGCACGGGATCAACACCTGCAACATTTCGGCAAGATCGGCACGGGTGATGTGCTCCTACTCACGCAGGAGATCGATGCAGAGAAGGAGCGGGAACGCGAGCGAGAGAGGGAGAAAGAGAAGGCGCAAAAGATGGACGAGAGTGGGTCGAGTGCCAATACTGCAATGACGGACAAAAATATGGCGGATGTCACGAGTAATACGGGTGCTCCACCGGATGGCGAAGGGGATGTGAGGATGGAGGATCGGTAACCGGTTGTATTGTGTCCTTATTGTTGGCAACATGTTAGTCGCGTGTTTTTTTATCCAATGGCAACAACCCGAGCTAGGCGATTTTGCCTTGCTCCACCCTTTGTCTGACAGCGTTCCCCAATCCAATACTAGTAGTCATGTCCACCGAGAATGGTCTACGAGTGCGTCGGGCTCTGGAAGGCAATCCACCCAGCTCATCATCCTTGTAGCGAGTCTTGGTCACCGGCGGAGCTGGCTACATCGGCACGTATTTTTCTCAACTCGGTTCCACTTCCCCTGGCTCACCCGGCCTCAGGCTCTCATGTCGTCTTCGCCCTGCAACAGACGAGAAGATACAAAGTGATCTCGATCGATAACCACCATAATTCCCACCCCGCCGCGCTGGAACGTGTCGCGCAACTCGCACGAGAAGCACTGCCCGAGAACGCGACGGAAGCGGACAAGGAAAGCGCCGAGATCGACACCGTTCAATGCGACCTGACGAATCCCGGCCAAGTGAGGGCTGTGTTTGAAAAGTATGGCAAGGGAGGCATCTGGGGCGTCATCCACATCGCAGTGCGTGTTCCGCGTTGTGCACCCGTTGACGCACGGGAGCGCTGATGACGGTCGACAGGCTTACAAGGCGGTCGGGGAATCGGTCGAGATACCGTTGACGTATTATACCAACAACGTCTCTGCGACGATTTCATTATTGCAGATCATGTCAGAGTATGATTGCACTCGGATCGTCTATTCCTCGTCGGCCACCGTGTATGGGACGCCTCCGACGATCCCGATACCTGAAACGACACGGTTGAAGGCTGATAGTCCTTATGGAAAGACCAAGGTCATGTCTGAAACGATCATCGATGATCTCTGCCATGGTGGGTCGTGGATTGTTGCAACTCGATATCACGCTTAGGCTATGGCGCAGCTGAACCTGAGCGCTGGCGTGCTATATCCCTTCGTTACTTCAAGTGGGTACATGTCGTTCTAGGTCGATTCGTCACTGAGTTTGGTGTAGTCCTGCTGGCGCACATCCTTCTGGATTGATCGGGGAGGATCCTTGTGGTCGACCTGGGAATCTTTTGCCTCTATTAGCCCACATGGCGGTTGGGCGGGTGGATGCTTCGACGTTCAAGGTGTTCGGGAACGACTACCCTACCCCGTAAGTCGCAACGGGCATACACTGCAGGCCATGGCTGACCGATGCAGGGATGGTACGTGCGTCCGGGACTACCTCCACGTGCTCGACCTGGCGTCTGGGCACTTGCTCGCGCTCGACGCGCTCGAGCCCAACTCGACCGTCTTTGACAACTGTCCCGACGAGGCTCGTTACAAGGCTTACAACCTTGGCAAGGGTCGGGGGATGAGTGTTCTCCAGATCGTCGAGGCGATGAGGAAAGCGACCGGGTTCGACTTCAAGTATGAAATCATTGGGAGGCGGTGCGTAGGGATACTTGCGTTATGGTTGCGCTGCTAACGCGACCGGCGCAGTCGCGGAGATGTCCCCGATCTGACAGCGGACCCCAAGCTTGCGGAGAAGGAGCTTGGATTTAAGGCGCCGCAGACGCTGGAGGTGATGTGCAGGGATCTGTGGAACTGGCAGACGAAGAACCCGCAGGGATACGGGATATAGAGAGATATAAGTATCGGCTAATGGACGTGTAATCTACAGAGTAGTAGACTCGGAACTACGGAATGACCGTTACATAAGCGATGCTAGTACTCGGGAGCGGATGAGAGGCGATTGCATCTCTTACGCTGATCTGCCCCGCACACAATGGTAAGTGCCCCGGAATGTGCAGCGACGGTCAGACACTCAATGTAACAGTCGTCGACCGGTTGGGAAGTTCGCATGTCAAACTCCAAGAAGCTCCCCTACTTTTACAACCGCGACACCCAAGAGTCGATGTGGGAGGCGCCATCGGAGTTAACCAAGGAGCAAGTGGATGAACTCCCCGGCGCAAAGGAACACCTCGTAGACTTTAAGCCGCTACCATCAGGGCAGCATATAAGGGCGAGCCATCTCCTAATCAAGCACAAGGACAGTCGGCGCACGTCGAGCTGGAAAGAGGTACGTGGTAATTCCCGCGATCCTTCTCATCCCCCTTTTCCAAACGCGTCCCGTAGCCCACGATCACTCGGTCCAAAGACGAAGCAATCGAGATTCTGCGAAAACATCAAGCGGAGATCGACGCTGCCTCGGACAAGCCAGCCAAGTTTGGCGAGCTTGCTAAGATACACTCGGACTGTTCGTCGCACGAAAAGGGTGGGGACCTGGGCGTGTTTTCTTACGGACAGATGCAAAAGCCGTTTGAGGAAGCGGCGTTTGCGCTCTCGAAGGGGGAGATCAGCGATATTGTGAGCACGGATAGTGGCGTTCATCTTATCATGAGAACGGCGTAAATGAGGGAGATTGTGCGGATGACGACTGCCATGTAGGATATCGTGTTGAGCAAATGACGACCGTGATGAACTGTTTGTCCAGTCGCCGAGGTAAACCTTGGTCAAGCTCTTCTGGGACGCCACTACTTGTGACTACCTGCCCACCTGACCTCCTCACCACGCTCTAATAGAGATAGCGTGGGTGCACATATGGAGCATGACCTCCTTGCCGTTCTCCCGACCCTCTTGGTTCTAACGCTCGTTATACTAGGACCTATCATATACATGATGCTGTCCAACAAGCAAACCTCATCCGGTACGTCTCGACTAAATCTCCGCCATCTTTGCGCCGTGTCACTTGCTTTTCACGGCAAGGTTCCTTGAGTTGCCCTATCAACGTCTCATATCTGATCTTCTCAGGACAACAAACGTCGCCGAACGATGATGCGGTGGTCGGTTCGTCGACGACCGATTACTCAATGTTCGACACCTCCAACCTTCGGGTGACTAAAATTTTCATTCATCCCATCAAGGTACCGCTCCAATCGTCCCGATCCTCGCTCGCCTGATTGACGGCTGCCCTTAGAGCTGCAAAGCGACGTCGGTCCAAGAGGCCAAGTACACGTTGGAGGGCCTCGAGGTGCGTCTCCACACCACCTTGCACTCAAGCATGTTGCACTCACCCCACCATCATTAGCATGATCGAAAGTGGTGCGTCATCAGGGCAGACAACCACGTTGTCGTGACAGCTCGGCAAGTGGGCAAGGTGCGTATTTTTTGTTTCACTGGACCCTGGATGGTCTGACTTCAACCTCGTGTTGCCATAGATTGTGTTGATTCACCCACGTATCATCGCAGACCCTTTGGCCCCTGAAGGTGGCGTGTTACAAGTCACTTTCCCAGAGTATTCGGGTTGTGAAACGTTCTCGCTCCCTCTCAACCCGAGTCCAGAGACGTTTCAAAAGTGGAAAAGGTGAGGCGTTCATATCTTATTCTCCAGACTCGCTCATCGCGTTGATGATAGTGTTGAAAATGTCGAACTCTGGGATCAAAAGGACATCCAAGGGCACATTTGTGAAACGCCGTCTGGCCGATCACCGTCGACGATTCTGTCAGAGTATATCGGATACCCTGTTTATCTCGTGACCAAAGGACCACGTGTGCGGATCTGTCCGCCCACTTTGAGGTTTCCAAAGCTGGATGCCCCGGCTTATTTCCAGGACGGATACCCGCTTTTATTAGTGTCCGAGGAGAGCGTGGAGGCAGTCCAGGTACGAATTAAAGATATGGTTGGTACGCAGGGCGTCAGCGATAAATGGACCGAGGAGGAGTTAGAGGTGGAACGGTATGTGAGAATATGTTGCCAGTCACTACCTCAACGCCGACATGTCATGTTGCAGATTCCGCCCCAACATAGTCTTCAAAGGAGCCGGTGCACCCTTTGTTGAAGACGTGGTGACTGAGCTGTGTATATCTTCTGGCAAGGAGGGAGTCCATGGGACGGGAGTCGTCCATCTCGTGTCCAAATGTGCACGGTGTCTGGTGCGAAATAACTTGTTCAAAAGGCCATTGGCTGTGTGCTGATCTCACACAGTTACCGAATGTCGACCCGGTTACTGGCGTTCGCGACGAGGCGGTCCCATACAAGGTCATTATGAAGTTCCGGCGAGGGCTAGACCCAGCGCATTCTAGTGCGCCATGTGTTGGGTGCAATGGCATATTCACGGGAGAAGGTGTCGTGAAGGTCGGGGATTGGTTGCATGTGCGCAAGATGGGGTTTGTTTAATATTTCGCCGTATCAATAGTAGTTGAATGATAACAGTTTGGCACGTTCGTTTGGGGTGTGAGCAAGGCGGGAAATAATATTTGGCGACGAGAGATTTCCATTGTCGGTTGAGCGGATCTGGGCAGGGACATGTCCACAGCCAGCTCACCTCTCCACTGAACCGTCACTTTCTCTGGGATGGCCATCGGCAAATGGATCTCCTTCGCCCAGCCGGTGTCCTCCGCCCCAGACGCTCCGCCCCCCAAGCCCGTCCCGTTACTGTGCACCGCTGACGGGAAGCAGTTTGGCTTAGAAAACGTACGTGGACTCGTTCTCGTTCTCGTTCTCGTACAGTCTCATATCAACCCTCGTCGTAGTTTGGCAACACCTGGTCCGTCCATCGCCTCGTTCCAACCACCGCTACCGCTCACATATCTCCCTAGCTACGCCAATTCCGTACTACAGGCCCTCTACTTCTGCACCCCCTTCCGGGATCTCGTCATTCAACACTTGGATCCCTACCCGTCTGTCCTGTCGTCTCACTCTGGCCCCAATCACAACCCTGCATCCCCGGCGTCGCCCGCACGCCGCAAACCGGAGCGCAAATCTACTCAAGATCCCCCACAACCCAATGGTACCTCACATCCTCAAAGCCCACCCGTCCTCTCCGCTCCACGCACCCTCTTCTCTGCCCTCCGCGCCCTGTACATCCACATATCCAAAAACCCCAACGACAAGGGCACCGTCGCTCCCCGTGCATTCATAGAAAAGCTCAGAGAATTAAACGAGGCGTTCCGAAACACGATGCACCAAGATGCGCACGAGTTTCTCAACTACCTGTTAAATCGGATAGTCGAAGAGATCGAGGAGGACAAGAAGCAACGTTTGGCTTCGGGTGACGACCGTACGCCCCTTGCTCTTCATCTCCTTGTTGTGTTGACATCAATTTCAGTACCGCGCTCGACGAACTCTTCTACTGCCTCTCATCAACAGATAATGTCTGCGAGCATGTCCTCTTCGAGTACATCGTCGCCAGGCGCGACTTTCGTACATCAGATATTCGAAGGCACGTTGACGAGTGAAACTCGATGTCTCACGTGCGAGAACGTGCGTCTCACGCTACATGCTGCGTCGCGTTATCTCACTGTCGTTCCAGTTGTCCTCTCGTGACGAATCGTTTCTTGATCTGTCAATAGATATCGAGCAAAATTCCAGTGTCACCGCTTGTCTTCGACAGTTCAGTGCAAGCGAAATGCTCTGTCAAAAGGAAAAGTTCTTTTGCGATGCCTGTTGCGACCTTCAGGAAGCCGAAAGAAGGTTCGTGTGAGATGTAGCACCCTTGCCGTGTATTGTTGACAGATGGCACAGGATGAAAATCAAGCGGTTACCAAACGTGCTCGCCCTTCATTTGAAACGTTTCAAATACCAAGAAGACGTGCAGAAATACATCAAACTCACATACCGCGTTGCATTTCCCCTCGAGCTCCGCTTGTTCAACACCGTGGACGATATCCCAAATCCGGACCGACTATATGAACTTTTCGCCATAGTAGTGCATATTGGAAAGTGTGTGATCAATTGCGTTTTCTGTTTGCCGTTCTTTCTGACATGGATTCCCCTGACGGCGGTCAGCGGCCCGAATCACGGACATTATATCAGCATTATCAAGACCTTGGGTACCTGGCTCGTCTTTGATGATGAAACTGTCGACTCGATAAAAGAGTCTGACATCCCAAAATACTTTGGCGATTCGAACTCTGGGTCTGCCTACGTGCTATACTACCAGGTCGTAGACATTGACCTTTCAGCTCTTGGACTCCGGTCACCCAGCCCTGAACCCATGACACAATCGGAGCCACTAACAGAGCCCGTGCCGCATTTGCAGCCGACGGATTCTCCGGTCTCCACTGCCCAATCGACACCACCATTACCACCTGGTCTCACCGACGATGATCTGACGAACATCGCCTCTGTGCCTGAGGCTCTCCCACGCCCGGTCACGCCGCCCATACCCATTCAGGCACCCATCGAACCACCTGAGAAGTCTCCACGCAAGGTACCATCACAATTTTTCAAGGTTTCCCTTGGCAGGCCAGCTACAGTTGGGCGCAGAGCTTCGCGTAATGACGCCGTCATTCGCGCATCACAAGACGACAAGTTCAACACCGTCCCCAAGCCGCCCTTGTCGCCAATTACTATCTTTCCAAAGGAGGACCTTAGACATTTGGATGACCACCCCGTTGGTGCTGTCAATGGCAAGGAGAAGGATTCTGATAGAAGTATGATGGGTTGGCTTCTCCGTCGATCGGCCAAAGGCAGCAAGTCTCGTTCAAGCTCCGAGGCGAATGGAGATATGCAAGATGGTTACGGTCAGTCGACCAGTTTATCATCCTATAGTTCGAAAGGTTCTCGCCGCGAACACGATCCGCCGACATCAGGTCATGCTTCTCCTCGCATCTCTCCGCTTCCTGCTGGCAAATTGCCATCGCAGTCTCGGTCCACCGACACGTCACCCTACGAGACCGAGTCGAGGCAGTCATCTGCTTCTGGGGGTTCTTCACCACCTGAGCGACGCTCGCAGACGCGACCCTTGCCTGCTATACCCGCATCCCCGCAAACGCCCAACGGCGAAACACCTTCACCGTTTACGACAACGGGCTCAGATCATACCCGCGTCCAACGGCAACATAGCACATCCTCGACCAGAAATTCTAATCTCCCGTTGTCTCCCAAGTCACCTGGCCGTCCTGCAACCTCCGCTGGTGCTCCGACAAAGATCCGTTCACCGCTCCCCAGCGCACCACTGAGCGCTGGTCTCAGCCCCAAGATCTCAAAGAGTAGATTGGATTCCCACAAGGAAACCGTCGACCGGCCAAAGTCGGCCCACGCTTCGTATGGTTCTCCGTTGTCGTCACCCACCAGCCCTGTCCCGCCCTTGCCTGTGAGCGTGACCCCCGTCGCGTCCACTCGAAGGCCAGGGTCGCGGAAGCTCAGTCTGAGCGCTCCGATACTCGGGTTCGTGAGGCGAGACAGGCATTGATCCATCCGCACCAGCTCCTACCGTTTCCTCTCGTTTTCACGGCGACCATCGGACTACCCACGTTTGTGTCGGACATATGCGCGCCTCGTTCAAGGAATCACCCACATGCATCGGGACCGTCGTTGCGTTAACTGATCGAACGGTCAAATAGACGTCATCTCCATTTTGCTGTATCATCATTATTCCCTTGTTCCACCATCTCTCCCGGCTGCTTCACTCTGATTCCCCATTCTCTTGCGCTGCATATATATATATTCGCTTTCGCTTGTTCGCAGGATGGAACTCGCTCTCGCACGTCATGCAACGACACTCCCCCTCATTTTTTATATACATACCTCCCACAGAGACATGTAATGTATTTCGCGCACGCAATGTTGTAGGGTATCTTCTGTTTAAGCACTAGATTTACATGTCCGAGTTTGGGGACGTGGGCGTGACAAAGGAAAGATCTTCATCAATGGGCGTTTCGAGATGGCAGCGACAAAGCGACAAGAGGAGCGATGGGAAAGCAAGGTACACGAGACAGGATCGTGAAAGTGCACGAGAAAAGGAAAGATTGATCGCGAGATATACAGCAATAAACAGCAGAGAAATCACAAGTCGACCATGCGTACGTCCGCCAGAGGAAGCGGCCGACGCTGTCCATCGGGTGCTTAAAATCAGCGGTGAGAAATCCAATGTCTCCCAGCACGACGGCGCGATACGTACCTTGTACAGGTGCCTTAGCGAAATCGATCACATGAAGACAAGCGTCATCCGGCCTGACATAGAAGACGCGTCCCGTGCCCTCGTCCCATGCGATCGCCTTGACCCCGGCCCTCAAATCGGCGCGGAGGTCCGCTGACAGATTAAACTTGCACATGACGCCCTCGCGGGTATGCACCGCCCCGCGCATCACGTTTTGGAAGAGGGCATTTCTGGCCGCGGTATACGCAGCCGTCCCGTCGCTCACCGAAAAGTGGCTGTAAAATCCGCGGACGGAGAGCCGGTCCGTGATGTCGTCTGTCCGCGTGACGTAGACGAGGGACCGCTGGTTTCCGGGGAGTACGAAGCCCCGACAGAGGCCGCGCTCCTTGTCGTGCTCCCATGTGACCACGTGATGATTGCCTGCAACTAGGTTGCCCAACCAATAATGTGGCGTTGAGAGCATGCTTTTGGGCAGGAATTGCCGTGGTGTGGGGTTGATCATCAGTTCATGGAACCGGGTCCCGCCTGCACCGCGGTAAAAGATGGTGATGGGGGCGTGTTCGGCGCCGTCGGTTGGGTCGGCGCATGGCACGCTTTCGTGATCGCTGGGGTCTGTGATTTGGATACCCTCGACGTCATCTGCGCGGAAGCTCATGGTTTGTTGTGCAAACGTGCTCTGCATTTCGTTGTCTCCGAAATCTGGGATATTGAACATGGCGATCGTAATGAGATCTTGGGACATAGGGGGTGCGCCCACATGATGGTCGACGTTGGGCACCGTTGGGAGTTTGACAGCGCGAAGGATAAGGATTTGGCCCTGGTGGGGCAAGATGCGCATGTTGCATATGCTATGATGCTGGGTCGACAGTCATTGAGTATGGCCTATGTCTTTATGACCGCGATAACTCACATATGAGGAGTAAGGTTCCTCGCGGGCGCAGCAAAGTGTGGAGAGCATGCCAACTCCCGTCAACTCCTTGAAGACGACAGTTTCATGGTTTTTCACAACTGCCAAGGTGGGGACACCTTCGATGACGGCTAGATCGACCGTTCTGAGCTCCGTGGCGCTTCGCAAAACGCACAAAAGACGGAATGGTGGAGGTTGTGACGCAGCAAAGTGGAAGAAAGCGGCGGAACCGGGGACAAGAGCGGGATCCGACAAGGCGTCGAGCGTGTCGAGGGAGATTTGTATACACGTGCAGGCGTATTGAAGGGGAACAGGCGGATCGATGGGTTTTCTTGGGTTCTCCAGGATGGGGCTGTATATCGACGGGTCCACGCTGCGGCTCCCGTCAGGTTGACGGCCTGGCTGTTACGACTAGACAACTCACCCAGAACAGCTATAGCGGGAAGACATTTTGCGACGGACATATGCAATAACTATACTAGGCGTTCCATCGATGTTCATGTACCTGGCTTTAAGATTGTAAGCTTTTCGTTTGACTGGGGTCTCTGCCAACGGGACAACCCCGCCCATGCGGTGATCGAGGGCAAATACGACCAAAGAATAATGCGTTTTTGCCATGTTGCACACGGAGGCAATCATATACTTTCCTCCAGGGAGGACGACCATTGACTGGATGAGACGATGAACTTGGAAAGAATCACGAGAGAGAGGACAAGGGTTGGGCGACAGCCAATTCTTTTGCAGAGAAATCGCCCTTGTGACCAGCCTCTCCGCCTCGAAAGACGTCAGATACGGAGGCGAATGACGATGTGAAGGTGGACGCTGGGGCGCGTTGGACCCGATTCGCTTGAGAAAGTTCTTCCAGATGATGCCTTGGTGGGTAAGATTGTAGTACAATTTGCTGACCTGCTACACGTGAAGCGCACGCACGCAAGAGGTGGACAAGATGGAAGACATACGCGTCGTAAGGAAAGGACGTCCTCGATATCCAGATAGTTGAAAACCTCCATGAGGATGTCGTCCGAAAGCGCGTTCAAGCACGGGAGTTCCTCCGGTTGAGATACACGCGTGTCCCATGATTGTCCTGTGCGGCCTGCGCGCAGCGAGATACATGATGAGAAGGCGAACCGCCGTGGCCACAAACTAGAAGCCATCGAGCTTGGAGAGAAAGAGAAAGCGAGGCATCACTCCAGGGCTCTACGTTTTAAAACCAATTTGTTGATTCCTGAGGTCGACCTTGTTTTACGCAGGGACTTGAACGTCGTCGCGAAATCATGGCGACGATGTTAGAGGCGAATACAAGAGACGTTTTTGTCGTTGTCGGCCATAACACAACACTTGCCTTATTTGGGTCCATGGAAAACGCTTCGGAGACGCATCACTATGGCGCCACTTACGCAACCCTGACATCAGATGACCAGTCCAACAATTCCTATACCGAGCCATGACTGGCTCACTCAAAATCGGTCCAACATACCAACCTGTATGCACTGCCCCGGCGAAACCGAAACCTTCGAACATATCATGACCGACTGTACGGCTACCCACCAACAAAAGATATGGAACCTGGCGAAATCCCTCTGGCCCAATCCCGACACGGACGCTCTCCCACCCCACCACGGCGCAATACTGGGATGCGGGAATATCACCCCACCCTCACACGACGACCCCCCCACACCACAACAACGGGGCGCCGCGCGCCTCAAAAGGATACTCATCTCTGAGTCAGCACACCTGATATGGGTTCTTCGATGCGAACGGGTAATAGCGGGTAAGACTTACTCAACCGTCGCAGTTACCTCACGATGGATCCATCTCATCACGACCCGACTTGACATCGACCGCCGACTGGCAAAAAGCAACAGAAAACCACAATCCAGAAACAGGGTACTACATACTTGGACCCCCGTACTACGTGATAAAAACTCTCTGCCACCAGACTGGCATACTAACCTTGAGGTTTTAGTGGGTATCAATCTACCTAGGCCCCCTGATGAAACCGGGGACACCAGATAGTGTACGGAGCCCCACACCCCCTGCACATGCGGGGCGTGCGTAGGAGCATTTTCCCTCGGACCGGAGCTCCCTGCGACCTCCGCCTTAGCGCATTTTGTAGGACTAGACTTGTCAGTTGCTACAGAATAACAACGCTTGTCCAAAAAAAAAAGAAAACGCTTCGGTTTAGCGCTGGCGATAGCGAAATTGAACACAGACACTACAACAAAACCATGGTACAGGTACACTGGTCAGAATTAACAGCCTTCACGCAGCATCCACAGGACCACGATCCTACTGGCTAAGCCTTTATCAACAATTTACCAACCGTCTTTCCACCTGACAAGCCTATCTGCGCCTCCTTCACTCCTTCCGCTGTGAAAGGGTACTCTTTGTGGATGGTTGGCTTCAAAGCACCACTCTCTATAAGGCCCCAAAGTTTGTTCGAGTAATACAAGCCCTCGCTCGCAGTGTATACGTAGTTCCCCATTCTAAGACGGTAGGTGAACGCCAAACAAGCGAGAGCTAAATATAAACGCACACTGGTCTCACGAGCTTCAGGTTCTTCTGACCAAGCCTCAATGGTGCGAAAGGTGGGACAGCACCGGATGCATTGCCCACCGAGACGAGGGTGCCCTTTCTTCTCAACATCTCGAAGTCTGAGTCGAAGCTGCCAAGGGATCAACTCGACAACCAAGGATCACTCCTATTGTATGGAACTCACGTGTCTTTGCCAACGCCATCGAAGACGGCGTGGACACCTTCACCTTTTGTTATTTCCAAGACTCTTTGCACAGTGTTTTCCTGTCTGTAGAGGATAACGTGGTCGGCGCCGTTCTGTCTGGCAAGGGCTGCTTTCTCCTCAGTGGAAGTGGTCCCGATGACCGTAGCACCGCGAGATTTAGCAATTTGGCTAAAGAGAAGGCCCAGACCACCAGCAACAGTGTGGATCAGTATAATGTCGCCCTTCTGGACGTCATACGCTTCCTCCATAAAGGTTGTAGCAGTAAGACCCTGAAGGAGCACCGCAGCCGCAGTACGAGTAGAGACGGTATCGGGGACAGGATACACGGCTTTCCATGGAACAGAAACGTACTCTGCGAGCGCACCCGAGGTGTCCTGAATGTTGTCCCAGTCGGATCTGTACGGACAGGATATGAGGATGGACGAACCACGGCGACGCGAGCACCCTGTTTGTATCTGCGTTTCTGATACTCGGGATCGCTGAGCACGGCTGGGTCGGTAGGCAAGCCAGCGATCACTCCAGCGGCCTCTTTGCCAAGGACATAGGGGAATTTAGAGACGGGATAGAGACCTTCCCTGCGTGACCAGTGAGGAGGATCCACAGCTGAATAGGAGGACGGTCTTGCCTAAAGTAAGTGTCGATGAAGTTGACACCAAAGTACTCAAGCTGGTTCCTCTGTCAGCATAGGCTGGCCGATTGACGAGGTGACATTACCTTGATGACGATATGACCGGGTTCGACGTTTGGGAAGGAAATCTCCGTTTTTTCTATCACTTCTGGGCCGCCATTCTTAGCGATGGTGATGGCTTGGATCTTGGATGGATATGACATTGTTGACAACTGGCGGCTAAGCAAAAACCTAGTGTGAGTAGCGGATGGTTGCGGTCCGATGGCACTCTTAGATAGGCGAAGCAATATCGATAGGGTTCGGACTGAAATGGTGGGCGACGCAGAAGATAGTTCTATTTGGCCCCTATTGTCCACTCCGGCTTAAATACTGTATACGAGAGTCGCATCTCAACAGGCACATTGTACTCGAGCCGATTGTGCGGGAATTTGTCAAGCTGTACGATGTTGCTCCCAAGAACCCCGTCATGACCGAGAACAACTGTCCACCTTGTGAGTACTCCGTTCGGACGTCCGAGGCGTTCATCACTCCACCGTGACCTTTCGTTCCCCCGCTTCTGCGCCGTCTGCGCCTAGTCATGCGCTCCTGGGTCGACTAAGGTGTCGACGGATGTTCTGCGTCAACCCCATTGGTAGGCTGGGCAAGTACTCACATGTTTCGCTCCACCACTGGCACAGTCTCAGGCGCCAAGCTACTCTAGATGGAACCATCAACTCTGTTCACGGGCTCTCGTTCCATTGCATTTCCTTCGGTCTCATCTACTAGCAACGCGCTGTCCTGGGTGTTGTTTACAACCCCTTCTTGAACCACCAAGGTCACGTCTCTACAGTATACAACGATCAATGGCCAGGCTTCATGTCTAACCCGAGATTCCAGTCAGTTAATAGAATCATTGTTGACTGCTCCGAAACCGTTTTCTTCCCTCTCGAGAGTACTCATCGGTACATTTCCCAGACATCGCCTGTCGAATCGTTTATCTCGCTCGATCCCTCTTGTTGGACACGCATTTGAGGCACGCATATATGGGAGAACCCTCGAAATGGGACGGCTTTTATACCTTTCTACACCCACTCCGACGCATGTCTTTGTACCTCCACTGCCACCTTACGCTACGGAATCAACGGAGTCTTCATGACGCATCATCTTCTATAATTACTCCCTCACTCCGACTTGAGCAAGATTTCCTTGAAGGTATCCAGATTGGCATGTTTTATGATCCGATGATCGCTAAGCTTGTGGTCCACGAATGGGACGGGACAGAGGCCTCAAGAATGCTCAGGCGAAAGGTGGAGGAATCCAAAACAGTCGGGGCTTCCACCAACATCGACTTTCTGAGGACGCTGGCTGGAAACAATGCATTTATTACAGGAGACGTTCTGACGGGATGCATCATTCTGGTTTGTTTCCCCCTTACGCTCCCTCCTCCATGGAGTTGATGGACATCGGAGAAGATGCGGCGCAAGGGCAACACCTCTCCACACTGTAAGTGAGATACTACTGTATACGCGAGACGATGTTGATCGGAGCCACGAAGCAGAGAACGAATTTTGCGTGTTGGCTATCATCGAGGAGGAGATGAGGGCAAGGAAGATACCATTCAGCAATGTTGTTGTAGTGGCCTTGGCATGTTTGTTTTCGATATAAGTATGGTACATACCATATGTTTACGAGTAGGTATGATGCACATCTAGATATACCATCATTATACAAATCAGTATCGCGAACACAATCAATCACCTCCATCGACTCCGACGAATCACTTGTCCAAAAAAGCCTGTTCCAGTATCTGATATATAAGAGCCACCTGCTCGTTTCTCTGCACCATCTCGGGCCGCTGCTCCCGCAAGGCGTCAATCTCCTGGGCGACTGGATCGGCCTGCAACAACGGACCCAGCGGCGATGGACTGGTGGGGCCCGGAGCGGAGGTATCAAAGGAGGTGGGCGAGCCCTTGTCAAGGAGGTTGTGAAAGCGGAGCAACGACAACAGTGCGATAAACGTTCCCGTCCTGCCGATCCCTGCAGAGCAGTTGACCATGATAGGCGGGTCCGAACCGTCACTTTTGTTGACTTGATCCACGAGCCGCAAAAACCTGAGCAGGCTGGCCTGATCCTCCTCCCCCGGGACTCCGTGGTCTGGCCATGCGATGTACAGCATGTGGGTGAAGACAAAAGATACCGATGGATTCTCGCCTTGAGAGACAACGGAGAGCTTGCTCTGGATACAGTTGGCGTCCTCGATCGACTTCTGCTCCTCCAACGTCACGACGAACGGGCGTGCCTCAAACCCCGGCTCTGGCGCGATCGTCATCGACTCCCCGACGGTGAGAGGAAAGTACGGATAAGCCTTGATACGCCCGTTTTCATAGTTGAGCGTCAGCTGCACGACGGTGCGCACCCGGCTCCCCTGGGGAAGCGATGTGTCCGGTGACGATCCTACGGGCTGACTGAGCACGCTGAGGAAAGCGTGTGCGGTGTCCCGCAGCGGGGCTTGCGTGGCGATCCACAACTTTCGACCGTGCAACTCCCTCACCCAGCTCCCGTTGAAGTACCTCCCCTTTCCCTCCCCACAGCCCAGACAGGCTGCCTCTGAAGTGGCCACTACGACGCGCGTGCGATCATACGGTTCGATGTTTGAATAGCGATTGCCCCATCGGTTTGCGGGATCGCGACCGATTGCGACGGAATAGTGTTTGGAGTGATCTGGTTTTTCTGGCTGCGATGGCGTAGATTTGGTAGGGAGAAGCTTGCGCAACGCGGATGCGGTGGCGTTGGTGGGGTGTGTGTTGCGGTAGCCGGCACGTTCCTTCTCCCGCCTGGATAGCTCGACGAATACGGCGCGCTGGTATGTGGGTTCACGGGCTTGAATGAGCCACTGGGGGGTGGTAGCGGTCCGAGTCAGACTGGTGGACATATTGGTAGAGATGCTGAAATCTAGCCGAGCTCATGTTATATAACACCTCACCTAGAAACTAGTATCCCACGCACAGGTAATACAGCTAGGAGGAGATCCAGACAAACCCTCTTAAAGTTACAGCAAGGCATGTCGAGCGCTTACAAGTCGCTCATAGCCTCGGACACGAAGATTAAGTCAGTTTTCTTGCGTTCAAGCAGACTTGTCGATCGATAACACAAGCACCTAGGGTCAGCTCGATACTAGACAAGACGGTCGGCAAGAGGTGTCTAACGGATGGCAACCCGGAGACGTGCTGGACATCACAGCAGGTGAGATACAGCTTGAGACGAGGATCGCGATCGACTGACTAGCCCACCAGGGTCTTCCGCAGTTCGTCCAACTTGTATTCTCTCAAGCTGTACTTCCGCAGAGAATTGTATTGACTTTCCAAGGAGGATTCGTTGGCACCCAATGCGTGGTAGAGGTTGCTGTATCTTCTGTACAACCAGTGTGGACGACATGGACTCATATTCATCCAGAGGACGTGAATAGACGGCAAATATTTGAGCTGCCTAGCGAGCTCGAGGGCCAAGATGGGAGGATCGAGTGCATGAGGCTCGTCTTTGAAAAGAGTTCAGACTTTTTCGGTAGAATCACCCTTTACGAGCTCGATGTCCAGGGCACCGTGTAACTTGCGACAATCACTCGAGGGATACAATCAACCAATTCCATTTCTTAAGGGCGACAACATCTACGATTTACAAAGAGCTCATCTCGGCGTGAAACCCCCCTTTGTATCCATCAGACCCGGCTAGCGCTCGGACCGGGGTTGCTACTCGTCAGTGTGCTCGTTGCAGAGTTGGAGGCTGCGAGTTTGCTGGCTGCGACGGAAAGCGCCGACTGCAATGGCTGGGGCGCATTCGGCGAGCTGACACTACTGGATGTGGCAGAGGGAGTCGAGGCAGGAGAGGTCGTCGACGAGGAGGGTGTCGTCAAGGTCGTCGTAGAAGCCAGCGATGTCGCAGAGGGAGGTGCTCTGGGAAGCAAGCCAGAGGCGGCGGCAGCGGAACTTTGCAGCTGTTGCACAACTTGCTGGATGATTTGCTCTACGGTCTGAGGTGACAGCGGACTCTGACCCAGAAGGGTCCCAAGCAAGCTCGTGAGCGAACTGATTAGGCCTATGCGATGATTCAGTAGAAAGGCGATCAGGGAAAACGAATTACACACCATTAATGAGGCTGAGATCCTGGCGGACGGCGAGCAAGTGCGTATGGTCAGCGGCAGGCGTGGGGGCGCCGCGAACGCCGGGTGCAACGGCATGGGCGAGAGCGAGAAGAGCGACGGAGAAGATGGAGAATCGCATGGTAGAAATGTACTCGGTCAGAACAAGACGCAAGTGGGAGTAGGCTGATTGTTTTTTAGAGCGGATGACGAGGAGAGGGAGGATGGAGAGGAGAAGGAAGGGGGGGTGAAGAGACGACGGAGAGACGGGCCCCGCTTTTATACTCGGGGAGGGGGCGGCTGGCATGCAAGACGACGACGTCATTGAATGCCAGCCACGCGTGTGTATTCCATCTCCCATATCTCTACATCTCGCCGTCTTAGCCGCGTCCGGATCAGCTCGCCAAAGCACGACGACAGCAAGCACCAACCCAGACTGGAGACACTGGAAAAACAATCAGCCTCATGGAGAATGCGGGCAAAAATATACGATTACATGAGCACGACGAGCAGCGGCAGTAGCAGTGCGACCGACTGGTCCTGGTCCATAACAAGGAAGCTTTCTCACTCTCACCAACCATGAACAACGAACCATCAGCATCCTCAGAGGTGCGTCTTTGCCCCCCTCTGCACATCGCACAGCGAAAATCATGTCACCCAGCTGCCCAACGCCCTCTGCGCAGGCACTGACGACGTAGAGATGAAGCCGAGACCAGACTCGGCGCCTGACCCCTACACGCTGCGCGGCGGGCTCAAAACCGACGAGGAACTCTCCCGATTGCGCCGTCGTCACAAGCATGGCAAGTCCCTCGAGTGGTACCACCGGAAACAAAACGACGTACGGGACGACCGTCTTTCTCCATCCAAACCCTCACCTTCTCCGCAGCTCATCCACTCACTCTTGAAACCAATGGACGACCATACAAGAGAAGCCAAGGATCTTGAAGCCGAGGCTCGTTTTTCAGTATGTTGTCTACCTCTCCATGCGTTCATACCATCACTCCTATCCAGATCAAGATCGCCGTCTGGGCAAGTCTTGTCGCAAATTTCAGTCTCTGTGTCCTTCAACGTACGTCTTCCCGTTAGATCATCCCTCTCGCAGCCTAGATGACGCATACTGTAGTCTACGCTGCCATATCTTCCGTATCCCTTTCCTTGATTGCCACCGCGGTCGACGCTTCTTTCGACTTTGGAAGCAACCTCTTTCTCTATCTCATCCACAGGCAAGCAGAGAAAATGGACATCAACAAATGGCCGGTAGGCGGGGCTCGTTTGGAGACAATCGGAAATATCATCTATGGTGAGATCCTCGGAGGCCTCTGCAAAGTCCCTCATCCTCACTCCCGTTTCAAGGTTCCCTGTACGCTGGTTTAACAAGCAGCATATACCACTTGGACTAATCTCTGTACAGTATGTCGTCGGTCAACCTCGTCATCATTGTCGAGTCTGTTCAGACATTATTGTCGCCGCCGTCTAACAAGCCCCTTGGTCTTCCTTCCATCCTAGCAGTCGCGGCAGCCCTAGGTAATTAGAACATATCGCTGACTCCCTCCAAAACTGACTACTTGATCATCCGCCAGGGGTCAAGATTATACTCTTCTTCTACTGCCATACCCTCCGCTCCAAGTCTAGCCAGGTACATATCCTTTGGGAGGATCACCGAAACGATATATTCATCAATGGTTTTGGTATGTTGTCTTGTTCGCTTGTTCGCGTCCTATTCCGACGGTGTCTAGGTATTCTCACGGCTGCCGGTGGCAGCCGATTGAAATGGTGGCTGGACCCTGTTGGTGGCATTCTGGTAGGATTTATCAAGGCGACTCTTGTCTCTGGTTGACGATCCTTCTCAGATTGCCGCTGGTGTTATGGTTGCATGGTTACGTACTATCTACGAGCAATTCGGCCTGCTGGCTGGCAAATCTGCACCACACGAATTCATTCAGCTCGTTATTTACAAGGCCATGACATTTAACACAGACATAGACAAGATCGATACTGTCCGTGCTTACCATAGTGGTCCGGTACGTTCTTGTTCGGGGGCGACCTCTCCGTTTTGCAGATCTCGGCTTTGCAGGATTACTTCGTCGAGGTCGACATAGTCATGAATGCTTCGACCCCTCTATGGAAGGCACACGACGTTTCCCAGCAACTCCAAGACAAGCTTGAAGAGTTGCCAAACGTCGAACGCGCATTTGTCCACGTCGATCATGAAACTACGCATGCACCTGTATGTCTTCTTCAAGTTCTTCAACCATCGTTCCTCACTATTCTTACGACGGTAATTTAGGAACATCGCAAGAATGTGTGATACATGTTTTGCGAAACGATTCTCCCGGAACCAGACTTGTATGTACTTAGGAAGAACAATCTCTGTATCTGACAAACACCCCTGATGACCTTGACGACCTTGACGGTTTGACGTAACGTGCTGTTGTGATCAATCAATGACTCCACGTCCATGTTATTGGACGCTGGCTGCGATGTACTACTTCTGAGTGAATGGCGTATTGTCCAAGGTACTCTTTTTAGAGTCGGATTAGCGAAAGGAATAGGTCTTTGTCGAGCGGCTAGTGGCTGACGAGTTGAGAAAGACGAAACAAGCAAGTGTACGATGAGGCAGGCTTAGTCCATCGGCCAGTGCAACTTGCTGTGTCTGCCCACCGCCTTCTCTTTCTTGTCTTCCGCGACGTCGAACGCTCATTTGCCTAACGATCACTACGATACCATCAGCGCTCAGACTCGGACACCACCGGAATTTATCACGCGACTCCAGGCACGCTTAATTCATCTCCCCTTCAACCGCACTCAGCATGGTGAGCGAGACTTGGCGAGCCCAGCGCACACATGTCCCAATCAGATCGTTCCAGGATACCGGACACCAAGACCCAGAGGAATTATACGTGAAACAAGACAGGATCGGTACGATCCCATCTTTCCCTGCATTGGCAGACGACTCATACACCCCGCAGGAAAGGGTTCTTTCGGAGAGGTCTTCAAAGGGTGCGTCTCCTTCTCCTTCTTCTTTCGCGCCGTGTCCGACCTGTGCCTCCAAGGTATGACAAGAGGACCCAGAAAACCGTCGCCATCAAGATTATTGACCTCGAGAGCGCAGAAGACGAGATTGAAGACATTCAGCAGGAGATACAGATCCTTTCGCAGTTGGACTCTCCCCACGTAACCAAGTTCGTTCGATCATGTTTGTGTCACCTGTGTGTGGATTGGATGAGATTGACATGCGATACTTCTTGATGCAAGATACCATGGTTCATTCCTCAAGGGAACACACCTCTGGATAGTCATGGAGTACGTCTTGTTGTCATGGTGTCGCTTCTTTGCTCACGTTGGCATACAGGTATTGTTCGGGTGGCTCATGCTCCGATCTGGTATGATCATCGTCTGGATGGAAAGGTGATTACTCATAAAGGGACTAGATGAAACCCGGCGTGTTCAGAGAAGAGTACATTGCTATCATTGTCCGAGAACTTCTTCGTGGACTGGATTACCTTCATACGGAGGGAAAGCTACATCGCGACATCAAAGGTACGTCACCACCCCCAATTTCAAGCGCGGTATCTGACACCTTTCCCGACGTAGCCGCCAACATCCTCTTGTCTGCGACGGGAGATGTCAAACTAGCAGATTTTGGTGTCTCTGGACAGCTCTCTGGAACCTTGTCCGCCAAGAAGAATACGTTTGTGGGTACACCATACTGGATGTCGCCTGAAGTGATCAAACAGAGTGGATACGATCACAAAGCGGACATTTGGAGTCTCGGGATCACTGCGATCGAGCTTGCAAAAGGCGAACCACCATATGCAGAACTGCACCCCATGAAAGTGCGTGGCGGAGACTCACCACCGAACAAATGGCACGCTGAACGTCATCCCTAGGTTCTGTTCCTCATTCCAAAGAACCCCCCGCCCCAGCTGGAGAGCCATTTCTCCAAACCGTTTAGAGATTTCGTGGCGTATTGTCTACAGCGAGACCCGCGCGATGTACGTGTCATGCCCCTTTTCACGCCTTATGCACATTTTATCCTTGTGTGTAACTCGGGGTTCAACAGCGTCCAACAGCTCGCGAACTCCTGAAGCACAAGTTCGTGCGGATGGCCAAGAAGACCAATTACCTCACCGAGCTGATCGAACGCCACGAGCGGTGGAAAGCCGAAGGAGGAGAACGGCTTGAAGAAGAGGAACAAGCCGTGGCTCAGGATGCGTAAGCAGCATCACTGCCAATCCCATTCTGATCTCACGTCGTGCTTCCATGTAACAGACACACGAGCAGCGACCCTGAAGATCTATGGGACTTTGGGACCGTCCGACACGGCGGCCGGACGATCGGCCGCACCAACTCGATCAAAGTCTCGGGTCCACCATTGACGTGGGAGATGAACGGCTCAGGGCGCGGAGACACCTCAGCGTCCTCCATCTCAACCAAGCGCACCTCGAGCTCCGCGGCCAAGGTGGACCTCCCGCCACTCCCGTCCTCGCCCAAGTCAGCGCGCCCGCCGAGCGTGTACGAGCAGGCGACGGTCAGGCACATGCCGAGCGGTGGTCTGGCGTCTGGGAACGGCCCGGACACACCGCACGCGCGCGCACCGTCGGAGGAGGACGAGGACGAGAAGTATGGTACCACGTACCCCCGGGGCGCGAGCGTCGTGGAGCAGAAACGGGGGGCCGTGGACGACGACGACGAGTTGCCCGATACGACCATGCTAGATTCGGTCATTTTACCCGCTATAGCTTCGGTGCGGCGTCTTGCTTGGTTCCGTCCGAGCCGTTTCAGCTCATGTTTATTTTTAGTTATTCCCTCGGGTATCGACGCAGGAAGCACGGGTGGCACTCAGCGCACTGCAACGCGCGTTCACAGAAGCAGAGCGCATTATACCCGGTGTCACGCTGGAACTTGTCAACGAGATCGTCGACTCCGTCGAGCGGGTTGAAGACGACCAACAGTGAAACTCAAAATGCGGAGGGGGAGGGGCGTTGTAATCAGAATACTATCTCGGCTTTGTGCTTTGCTTGCTTTTCTATCCACGCATTATATTTTCGGACTCCCAGTTAACCTTTATAATCCTAGTTACGAGCGAGCACAGAGCACTATTATAACAGGATGGGCGTGGTCCCCATCTTTTGACTGTATACCATGTAACAGGGACTTGTTGAATAGGCGTGTGTGGCATCTCTGATACATCAACCGTCCGGATGGACTGTCCGTTTCTTCTTTGCCGACGAAGGCCCCTTCTTCTTGGCCCGTGTAACCTTGATAGGCTCTGGCGTGCTCGCGCGCGTATCCTCGTCCGGCACCTCGTACTGCTGAAACGACGACAATATCGGTGGAGGCGTCGATATGCGATCAAACAGACCCGGCGTTTGCTGTCGCGAGACCGGCGCCGACTCTTGACGAGGCAGCTCAGAAAGTACGACGCCCTCGGGCATCTCGCCTTCCTTCTCCACGACGAAACGGGGTGGTGCGGAACGGGATATGTCGTTGCGGAGCGCAAATAGACGAGGTTCCTCTGGTGGGCAAGCGCGTCAGCGGGGTCACACAAGGGTCCCTGACCAGGCGTCACCTTTGAGCAACGGTGGTGGTAGGTCGTCCAGCCGTACCACAGGTATAGAATCAACGTCGTCGACGGCCGTCCTCGTCGGTCGTTCATCCGTGATATAATACGGGTCCTCTCTCATCCTCTCTAACCGTTCGGCTTTGAGCTGAAACCAAAGAATCGCGTGAGATACCAACAACAAGCATCGTCCGCCAAACCAAACTGACCTGTTCCCGCTCTGCCCGCTCCTCCGCAGTCTCCTCCGGCTCCTGGGGCACCAGCTCCTCCACGTTCGAGTCCTCCTTGCGTTTCTTCTTACCTCCCTTCGCCTTCGTCCTGTTCAGCGTCTCCTTTTCCTTCCCCTTCCCCTTGTTCTTCTTGACCTTTTTCTCGACTTCGTGACTATCGTCGTCGACAAGGGGTTCTTGCATCGCTGGTACAATCCAGGCATCGAGATCGAGGCCTTCTGGAATAGGTACGCTTGCCTGAGCCGCCTGCGCGACTGGTCCGAGTTCATACGACGACACCAAGGGCCGAATCAAATACAAACTCTTCGGGAAACTCGGTTCAACGGTAGGATCGAAACTAGAAGTTAGCGTGTCCGACGATCCATTTTCTCCTTTCGGTCGATAGGCTGCCAGATCGTGCTTGATGAACGTGAACAGTTGGAGAATGTTCGCAGCCTGTGGGATGTCAACGCTTTGGCGTAGAATTGACAACGCACGACTCACCCGCTCCTGTACCTCGATGTGTGGACTGGAGATAAATTCTTCCATTTGCTCGATCATAGTTTCCACTGCGCTCTTGACCTTCTCCAGGAGATCGTATGTCCATTGTTGCGCAGCTTCAGTGGCCCAATACCCGAAGATTTTATTTGCAGCTTGGATATATACTGCAATGATCTCGGAGTCCAGAAAGGCAACATTTGGATGCAAGAGGTAAGGCAAGAGCTCCTCGGGTGCCAACAACTCACTGTGAACGTCTCTGAGTCAAAAGACAACACACGTGACCACCAAATACGATACTTACTCGCAAAACTCTCCGCATATCCATGCGGCAGCCCATAGAATCTCAGAACAACCCCCCGGCTCGTCTGCATTCAACAAGAGTGTCTCGTCGGAGAGAATCTTGACCATCAATTTGACAGCATAAGCGCGTGCTGCCCTCACACGACCAACGATGTCGACTAGTTGATCTCGAATTTGTTCCCCAATGTCCACGTTCGAGATGTACGCGAGGTCAACAAGAACAGAGAGATACCACTCAAAGTCAACCACGTTATCATAGGTCGAACTGGAGCACATTGAGATGATACGTTGTGAGAGGACGAGACGGTAAGCGGGAGACTGCGATGGGGCGGACGGGGCTTTCGAGGGAATGGTGGGAACGACATGTTGAGAGAGTGATTGAACTGCGGAGGGGAGAGACGAGCCTTCGGGTTGGACAAGATGAGACAAGAGTTGCTGGACGATAGATTGTAGGTTGTGTCGAGTCACCTGTGCTATATGAGAAGACGTTCGGAGTGTGGAGAGACGAAATCGACTCACAAGAGCCGTTACAAGATCAAGGGCCCGCATTCGGATACTGATGTCGTCGTCGTCGACGCTAGCAAGAATCGTATCCTGATGTTCTGCGACTAGTTCTGGGTGGGTGGGTACTATTTTGACCATTGCGAGGAGGGCGATGTATTTGACTGCTCGGTCGGACGGTCAGTAAGTGCACAGGATCTTTAATCATTACACCGACGGTTTTGATCTGCGTCTTGTAGGAATGCGGCAAGTTTTGAAACGCAGGTTTGAGCGAGAGATAGGCCAGAAGATCCTTGGAGCATGTTGCCAATTATGCAAGTGTGAACACATTCGTACAGAAGAGAAATTGCGGAGGTAGTCGTAATCAAGTCGGTTATTGGAGGTTTGAGTTTCTTGACCAACCGTGATTCATGAGGAGACAGGGCACCAAACTATGATCCGATAAGTACAAAAGTTCTGACGAGGAATAATATAAGAGGACCAGTTTGACGATCTTGATGAGCATCCAATTATTGGATGATGTAGTGAGCAGGTGAAATAATTGCGGTGCCAACGGTAGATAATCTTGGGGGTTTCGCCGAGCGAATTCACATAGTACGTTGACAGTGGCGGAAACAACCCCTGGAAGAGAAAAGGTTTAGATTCGGAACATGGATTATAATGTATGTCAGCTGACCTGGATCAGGGTCATCTAGTTTCTCCTGCATGCGGGTAATGCTTTGGCGGAGGACATCGGGATATTTCTCGCAGACACGATACAAAGTGAGGACAGCTCTCTTACGGATGTGGGGGCGGGAATGATTGAGCATCGCTATGAGCTCTGGACTGAGATCGCGAGCAAGGTCGGCTGTGACGATGTCGGACACGCCATTCAAGGTAATGGCAACATCGGCGGGAGTAGAGTTGAGGTCCTGATAACTTAAGGACAGAAACCTAGGACGCGCGAGTGGGAACACACCTTCTTGAGGAGGTTGGTCGTGAGCATGAGGACATCTGTGTCTTGGTTGAATGACTGGGCTGCGGCGAGATAGCCGACGGTCTTGATGTGAATCTTTGGAGAGGACATGACCTCGACGACGTGGAATGAGGCCCAGGCCATGTCATAGCCCAACATGTCGAGCTACGGTGAAATGAGCTGACGGTGCGGGGATGGGATGGGATGGGCACGCACATACGTTAGCTTCATGACAGCAGCAGCCTTGAGCTCCATGTCCTTGTTCTTAATTTCACGTCTGATTTCATCGTTTGCCTGCGCGATGAACTTTGCCTGGTCGTCCTTGTTTGCCCTGAGACCTCTAATGAGGTCCTGAAGTGTTCGCTCCCACATTACAAATGGGCGCGATGACCGCTCCGGCGCGTCCAAGTCGAATGTCAAGGAGTGGGGTGGTATTCCCACCGTGCCACAACGCCAAACCAAGTGTTCCCACCGCACTATGTAGTAACTGAATCAGGGCTAACAAGGGCAGATGGCCCTGGCAATTGATACACCTGTGATAGTCACCGCTGTGTAACACGGCCACATTGTTAGTTGTACACAGCTAGTAGTCGTCAGGGACCGAGTTTGAAAGGGAAACCCGACTCGGACAAGTTTCAATTCACTCCTTTCTCTTTCTCTTCCATCTCGTCCTTTATATGGAGACACCCTCCCTCTCCTTGCCCTCCCCACCGCGCACCGCGTCTCCAGTTCCTGATCCCACCTCCCCTTCCCAAGACCAGGAACGCACATCGACCGAGACCACAATATTCACCATCTACTCCATGTACGGCAACGACGAACAACGCGCGAGCTGGTCTGCCTCGCACTTCGAGAACAGTTCTCGGGAACTCGACCTCGCTCTCGGAGACAGCTTCACTTACAACAATAGCTTCTTTAATCATCCCAGTCCATACCCTCCAAATAAAGATCCTACATATGTTGATCTCTCCACAGACTCACGGCCGCGAAGCAAGTTAGTGAATCCTCACGAGCGTGTACATCCTTCCTCCATCTCTGGTACCCAACCCCACCTGGAATATGCTCGCCCATCCTCGCAGTATGCACCGTCTCCCGTGCCAAGAGACACCCTCGAGCTTCCTCCACGTTCACCACGCGTCTCTTCCACCCAGAACCGTCCCAGGAGCACCCTTACGTCGTGTACTTCTCAAGCAGATTCAGAGCTCTCCCCCCCTCGTCAGCTCAATTCTCTTCCTACTCCTCCCCGTAGCCGTCCTCCGTCTAGCGTCAGAAGATCTGACTCCCCATTACCCGACCCCGCCTTGGCCTCTATACCACCTAAGCCATTCTCTTCTGTTACCCCATCTCAACCCACTCCCTCTTCTTCCGCGACTACGAGACATCAACCAAAGCTGAGCCCTCCTTCCAGTAAAACGTCTCTCGTGCCTTCAGAAGGCGAGGACTTGGATTCGTTCCATGTACGCAGCACGTACGCCCAGCTCGACGCAACTGGTGTCAAAGGCGATGGGTACGAAGACGGTATCGAGCGTACCCGTGCTCGGCAATGCGCCAGCAGAGAGAGCCAACTTCGTGCCAACGCTGCCCTAGGTACCCCCGCAGAGAAATCACGCGACCTTCGTGTTGAGGAGGTCAACGTTCTTGCCAGCTTGGACCGGTGAGCTGATTTCACCGTCCAGCCTTCCTTTCGTCGTTCATTTTATTCTCAGTTATGGTTTCTTCACCGTCGCCTCTCATGATCGGTTGGTCCGTTTACCTGCAACTCCACTCCTTAAGCGCCTCTCCACTGTCACCGCGGGTCCAAAAACAGCTTCAAGTCAGGCTGTGCCAGTCACTTCATTACCGCCCCCATCATCTCCGTCAAAGGAAGCCGACCGAATAGCCAAGTGGGGTAGAATGATGGAAGTCGTCTCTCGTGATCGCGGTGGGAACGTCGAGACATGGGCCGTAAAGCCGTCCAAGGCACACAAGCTGCGTCGGCGGGTTTACAAAGGCATCCCCGACCGATGGAGAAGCGCAGCCTGGGAGGTACTGATGAATACTTACGCCAAGTCAGGCTATGACCAAATAGTCAAATTGGAGGAACGGTATCGGGCCGACCTTGAGAAGCCATCGAGCTATGACATACAAATTGATCTCGACGTCCCTCGGACGATCAGCGGCCATGTCCTGTTCCGGACACGGTATGGTCTGGGGTAAGTGCACCCGTATATCGCCGACTTATGCTCATATCACGTTCTTAGTCAACGCTCCCTCTTTCATGTCCTTCATTCATTGTCTCTACGGTGTGAACAATGCGGCTATGTTCAAGGCATGGGTCCAATAGCTGCTACCCTTCTCTGCTATTTTAGGCCAGAAAGGGTCTATGCGGCGCTTACGCGCCTGCACGCTGCCTATGGCATGCACACGGTCTTCTCGCCAGGTTTCCCCGGCCTTTTAGAGTCCATTTACGTCCAGGAGCGAACCATGCAGCTCAAGATGCCTGATGTCTACGCCGCTTTTAAAAAGCACATGATCTCGACGACATCATACGCTACCAAGTGGTATATCACGCTATTCGCTAATTCGGTGCCCTTCCAGACGCAGTTACGATTATGGGATGCGTTCCTGCTGGACGGCCAAGAGGTGTTCGTCGCTGTCGCCATTGCCATCGTTTGGGCGTACCGAGGTAACATCTCCATTCCCTCGTGACAATCAGAGATCTTACCTCGGCACTCCGGACAGATCACATCACGTCCGGCTCAGCCAATTTTGAGACTGTGCTATCGTTGCTATCGTCTTTCTTCGTTCCAGAAGACGACGACGTCCTCCTGTCCTGGATAGAAGAGCTCCTGGGCGACAGGAAGCTGAGAGCGCAGATGTACAGTTGGCGCCAAGACTGGCGTCGCCTCGTCGCATCCGGCCAAGACGGGAGTGCACTTCTATAACCCCTCGGCGTTATGCACCATGTTGATGCCCTGCTTCGTGCCGCTTGATCACATGTTGCGCTTTCGAATTTTTTATTCCATTCACATATACATTCACGTCATGACCAAGACTTTGCATCGTCCCCCGGAACACACTTAGTTATTTATTACTTACAACCATAAGGTAATTGGTCGTTGTATTCACTTCCCTTATAACCACCAGGATGTACACCGCACATCGAATAAAAATCCAATCATGCGTCCATGGCCCTGCTTGTTTCCGTATTCTTGGAATGTGGAAATGAAGATACTGATGATACTCGTGGACATGAAACAGGTACATGGAGAGATAAGTTAAGGGCCTCGGATATACATCACACGAAGGAACCCCCAGGTATGGTTGTGGGATGCACTTCCTCTTCAGTAGTAGGAACGTTCTTCCCCCTCTCACCCACGGCGTTCTTCCAGTTGCTCCTCACCAACACAATCGTGGCTACCAAGCACGAGTATGCCAGACTGACGGTCAAGCCAACCCATAAACCAGCCAGCCCCCATTGTCTCTGCAACGCAAGATACACCCCAAGCGGGATACCTGCAGGGTTGGACACACGAGTCTGTCATGTCGCGCATCGACGAGCAGAGAAACACGAACCTAAAAAGTAGTCCGCACTGGCGACGATGTGTCAGAACCCTTCTGAAAACGCTCGTGGAAGAGATGTGATAAGCACCTAGCGTTGAGCGACGGGAAGACAGCAGTTTTGCCGAGTGACCCAAGGGCGCTGTCGACCCACGCGCCAAGTCCATGGACGACCTGAAAAGCGGCGATGACGGGCAACAGCGTAGACACATTCTGGATGATAGCTGTGGATCTCGATTCAGCGGCGGAGAACAAGGTGGACGTACTACCGTACTCACCGGGGTCGTTGTTAAACAACGCTCCCCACGATGCGGCGGAGGCGAGAAGGACATTCCTAAGGGGCAGGGCAGGAAATCAGCACCCCCGGTCCGCAATCCCATCCGAGACGCACCCAATCACGACCACCCCTCCCAAAGTGGCAACAAACGCAACAACAGCGGTAGTCTTGGCACGCTGTACGTTGCCTTTTGCAACCCACTTTTCAATGCTGGTAAGGGGGGAGATCAAATGAATGCGCGGGCGGTGTACATAGCGGAGATCTCATTACCGGTCCGACGAGGCATTGCTCACCGCTTTTGGAGCCTGGTAGAGCGTCGTGGCGGTCGTGAGTAGTACTGCCTGCGTAGCCAGGGCCTGTGGACCCAACCTAGGGGTGTCTTAGCAACTGTCGAATCACGGCAGGCACGCCAATCATCGTACATGCTCGCAACCACTGTGATATCATCAGGAACAAATTAAGGGGACAGAGAGTGGACTCGCCTCCTCCGAAATCCTTTGACCAGAGCTGTGATGCGCTCTTCAAAACGCCGGATACGCCTGCGAAAATCAGCGTGCCTAGACCTGTGAAAAAAGTGACCTCTGGACGGTCACCGCTCGTCGGACGACCAGAGCTAGCGTTTACAGGGACAGGTTCGTCAGGGACGGTATTTAGTCCTCGCAGGTATTGCACTTCTTCTCGTATAGCTCGTTGGACGATATAGATAATCAACATGATAGCGAGAGCATTGTGACTCAGGACAGTGCACAATGGAGCTCCAGCGAAACCCAACCGAAGAGCAGGTATCGGCCCATCGACTGTGATATGTACATGGTGCGAAAGGCCGTTTAGTCTAGGTAATCCAGTCAATCCATGCGAAAATACCTCACCGAGAAGGTAATTCAAAGCCAGATTCATAGGTGCTGTGACCGAAAGGATGCGCGTGTGTACATGCGAGAGTCCTTCACGTATGATAGCAGCAAGCGTCAGTACAACATAGCCATCGCTCAGAACAAGACGTTTTAACTTTACCTTGGGACGTCAGATACCGCCTGTTACATAACGGGGTGGAGTCAGCACGAGTTTCAGAGAGGATATACCAAATTACTTTGCTATTTCGCCAATTGCGTATCCCGGAAGACCTGCAGCTGTGATTCGGAGGAACTCGCTCGCGGGGACAGCGACTTCTACTGGTTGGCCAAGTCGCTGCAAAAGGGTACCCGACTGAACAGCCCATAGACCGGTGATGGGCTAAGGATAATGTGAAGTGAAGTTGGCATTTACAGTGAAATCGACGGGGGAGCGCGCTCACAAATAAGACGATGCCAGTGACAACTGCTGCTTGCGCACAGGCTACCTTTGCGGCATGACGGTTTGGAGTGCCTGCAAGGACTTTGTCCAATGAACTGGAAAGTAAGATTAGAATCCATGTAACGCCAAGAAGGTGGCCACGAAAGGGTCGACAATAGCCTCTTCACAACTGACCTGATGAAGCCCTGAATGATACTATATCCTGTCACACTTGCTACTGTTGTGCCTATAGTGCTTGCAGCGAGATCCGTAGTGGACAAATGTCCGAGGGATACGGTAGGCGCTATGACGAGTGAATGTTCCTGCAAATGTGTGCTGCAACATGGTTTAGTGTATTATAACTGATCCAGTATGGAACAGCTGCTCACAATAACCATCCACCACCATCCCTTGCCAGGACGTAACACTCTACAAAAATTCTGAAGAGCGCACTGTCCGACTCCGCGTTATCTAGTGTGTCGATATCAGGGAGACGACTCGACACAGGGGATAAAAGGCGGCGAAGTAATCCCTCGGCCTGTTGGGTCGCGAAAGCCTTGGGGTCTCGAATGGCACCAAGTAAAGGTGTTGTCTCGGTAACCAATGTTTCAATATTGGGTCCACTGTCCCGTTTAAAGTACGCGCCCGCAATGGGAAGCTTGGCAAGGTAGGAGAAGACGATGGCATGAAGTCTACCTAGTACCAGCGCTTGTGCCTCGGCCTTGATACTCCCAGTAGCACCAGCCGCAACAGCGCTCGCTGCGCCACCGACAAGAGCTATAGGATTTCCTGCTGATGACTCGATGGCGTGAACGGTCCCTTCAATGACGGAACTGGGGCCTACTATAGCCTCCTGCGACGTTACGAGATCTCCAATAGCAGAAACATGGGAGCCTAAGGGCGGAAGGACAGCGTGCACTTCATTTTTCAGCGCGTCAGATGCCAGGGATGGCAACAATCCTTCCGCACGCGCTTCGAGTCCCTCCACTACAGTGCCGCCCGAATGGGCGGCCAAAGTGGCCAGACCATTTGCAGGATTGAGGCTGGTGTGGCCTTGAGAAGTGTCGACGAGACCTGGGAGGCTTTCCTTGATGACTTCTTCCATGTTCATCTAGCAAAGGAGTGCACTGTCGATGACCGGAAACCTGAAGCACTGGCTAGCTCGGCGCTGGCGAGAGCGGGATTCGCCTGCTCGGGTCCATACCTCTGGGTGCATGTAGGTAATAAAGCGAGATACGCATCATTTATTTTTGCTCAGAAGTTCGTCAGAACGTACGGCATCTGCTAGTTTTGTCCATCGGTTGCCCATTATTCACGCGCACGACGAACTCGGTTTAGTATGGGAGCGCACTAAATATGAATCACTCACCGTACACAGCTATTCGCTCCAAAATCTTTACGATGGCAACAAGCAAATACCGTGTAGTAGGCGATAGGCACTAGACAACATGTCCACCTACAAATTATTCGAGGAGAGAGTCTGACATGTTGTAAGACACGCTTTTAGGTACAGATCGCTAAGATGCGGCGCCAGGTTAATGAGACTGTGGGACCGTGGGCCTGGCGCGAAAGGGGTCCCTCCTGAAGTGAACCTGAACTGTTGTTCGTGGATGGTGTCAACCGAGTGTTGACAGGGCATCAGTGCAACCACCAATGTTGACCAGGCTCACGTCCAACCACGCCGCGTTGGGGCATTGAAGGAGGACGGGCCTCTTCGTAATTCGTGTCTGCCACAATCTGAACCCACCAGTGGAGTAGGCTGTCGCTGGCATCGAAGTGGCTCCGAGGAGGCTGCCACAAACAACTTGAGGAATGAACAGGTTACCATTGCGGACTTGATCCGATACCAGCAAGCCTGGCTGACATTCGATGGGAAAGTGGCACACGGCTGAGGTTCGATCTTCATAGGCTTCATATCCCAACCACACGTCCGCACACCAGCCGCACCATGCATGCCACTCGCGGCACTGTATCCACCAGAATGATCCCCGCATTTTATCTCCACTACGTCGTGTTGTACCTGGAAGCAACGTTTTCACACCAAACCAGACCCACCCGATTTCATTTCAGTCACTCCTCATCTTCGCCCACACCCTCACTTAGATTACCGCTGCCGTTCTCGTCGCCATAGCCGTCTACGATGCCCCACAAGGCGCTGACCAACTCCCTCACCTCGTCTTCCTCTAGCTCCATCCTTAAGAGTGCGCTATCACGACGCTTTGCTGCGCTCTCCACGAAATGGACATAACCGGATAGTTGATCTCCCGTGGACGGAGATGTTGATAACGAAGATATCAACTTGAGTGCTTTAGGTCGGACGTCTGGAAAGATCGCAGGGAAGGAAGTAGGGATTGGATAGCTCGGCAAATGGCGCCTTTCCAGCACGTTACTGGTCTAGATTGTGTTGCAGGGCAGGGAAATTGCGCACCACAACAAAAATGGTTCTTTCAGCTCATGTGCTTTGCTCCACGCATCATAGACTGCTGCTTCATGCTCAGAGAACCCGCGAGACACGTCTCGTCGTGCGAAGGGTACCTGACCCTGGAATGAACTAAGAAACGAGACCATGGTATATCTTCGTAACTTACATTGGGGCGGATTGATAAGCTTGCAACATCTCGAAGGTTTTCGGTGAACAGACTCTGTGGATATGGCGTACCGCCAAGTACGGCCAACGGAGTTGACTTCCTCCAATTCAAATGGGCGACCGTTGTTTGGAGGTCGTCCAAGCCACTTTTTAACCTATGTAGAATGCCGCTCAATCGATAAAGCTGAAAAGATACGTATAAACACTACCTTAGCGGGAGGGTTGCAGTCTCAATGTGAGCTGATAGAATCGCGGAAGATTGGTAGAGGGAATAGTGCTGCGGCTGTTTAGTCTTGGGAGAAACATGCTAGCGGGCACGAACGTCAATACTATGTCCAGAAAACCAACAATTCTTTTCCCAAAGGGGCGGGGATAGAATCGAAGCAGTCAGATCGCAAAACTCGGCGACGCTTCGCAATGAAAGGATGTTGTTAAGAACTCGCTTTATCTCAGAGGACTTTTGTCCATGAGAATTAGCCGGGTGTATACATCGATGAGATGCAATAACTCACGTCTCCAAGGTTGGCATCAAGCGGGCTGATGCCTGAAAGACAAGCAAACGTCAGTATCGTGGCCTTTGGATGCTCCTCACGGAAAGCTGATAACAGTGAGCTTGAGAAACCACCGAAAATTGATGTGTCTTGGATCATTTGTGCCCCCTGTGTAACGAATCGGCCGTTCAATCCTTGTTTGCAGATGTCTTTGCCTCGTTCACCTGCAGATTATTGCAGTCCTCCACCAGGAGACGGAGAGACCCATCCATTAGTTCTGTGTGCTGATCGACCCTTCAGCTCGGGAAGACGAAATGTAGCAGTGCGCGTACATCATCATACCGTGAAAACGCCTCGCAGCTGGCAGCCCAGTCGCCGTCGATAAGCTCTGGTACATCCGGAACTGCCTGGATCGATTTGGGATCAAAAAAGACACGGCTAAGATCCGACCAATATCTGATTCGTGTGGCAGTTGGTTCTGTTTGTTCAATGTCACCTTCCAGGTCGAGACGGGAGTGGTATTCGCTCCGAGGTATTCGCTCTTGCTCCTGGCGAACTACACCCCCATGCCTATCACAACTGGAAGAACGAGCCGTCATGCCACGGACCCGACGAACTCACCAAGTTGTCTGCCCCGTCAGAGCCTCTTCTTGATGCGAATCCCTCGTAAGCGTGCCAAAATTTGCTTTACAAAGCCACGATGCATCAGCAAGTGTTTGGATAACCCTTGCGAGAAACGTTCACACATTTCTGATCGAAAGCAAGGAGTCTTGGGCACAGGGTAGGCTGGTTCTGTGAATGAAGAATAGGTGGTAGGTACCCCACGGGCTGCTGCAAGTAGAGCAGACGTACATGTTCGTCACGCCCCTCTTTGAATGAAATGTTATGATCAGTTATGGAGTCGTCGTCCTCATCATAGGTAAAGTAGCTCTCTTGCGTATTCCAAAAATGAGTTCCGGTATAGTTCGAGAGCGGACCGGCTTGAATATAGATGATCTCTCTCATTGCTGGTGAAGGTAAGGCCCTGTTCGGTAGTCACACAATTTGTCAAAAACCATGGTTTTGTGGTACCGAAAAATCTGGTGCTACGGCAAGAATTCAGGCTCCGCTTAA